>VZRS01012136.1:326619-342040 GCA_013398055.1 Ifrita kowaldi
GCTGCGCGGGGGGGGGGCGGCGGTAGGAGCCGGGGAGCCGGCCCGGGCCGGGCCGGGCCGGGGCGGAGGGAGCAGGGAAGGAAGGAAGCCTGGGACGGAAAAGCGCTTCCTGCGGTGCGGGAGGTGGCGCGGGAGGCGGCAGGGCTGTGAGCACCGGGGAGGGGGGAACCGGGCAAGGGCCGCAGCGGTGGCGGCTGTGCCCCCGGGGCAGGACCGGGCCGCTGCCTGGGAGCCCGAATGGGATCCCCCCCCTCGGCTCGCAGGAGGGGGCAGAACTCGGGGCTGGGGGGAAAACCCTTTCTCGATCCGGGGAAGGTAAAACGGGAAAGTGCCCGAGCGACGCGGGGAGGGCTGTGATGGTCCGGCTGCGACTGTCCCCTCGCCTGCCGCCGCTGGCTCCGAGCCCCATCACCCCGCGACACGTGGGGCTGTGGTGCCGTCCCACGGAGGCCGTGGGCCGGGATTCCCGGCAGCGCTCGCGTTGGGAAGGGAAGGGCAGAGGCCGAGCGCGTCCGTGAGCTCAGGATCCCGCTGGCGCCGTGTCCCGGTCCCGCCGCGGTTTCCCAGCGCCGCCCCGCGCTCGGGCGCGGCCCCTCCCCACGTGGGTCTCGGTTTGTTGTGGGCGCGACCTGACCGGAGCGCTGATACCGAGCTGGCCTCTGAAAAGCGGGTTTGGGATCCCCGCGATGTTACGGCGGCGGGGGGGAACTGGGATGGGGGAAAACTGTGGCTGACTGCAGCTCACATTCCGATGGGATAGCTCAGGGATTATTTCTTTCACAAACGCCCCGTGGTCTGAGTCATGCTGGCCAAACCAGGAGACCAGGGCTGCGTTTTGTCACCTACTGCAGCGCTGCCTTTAACCCCATCCACTGTAGACTAAACCTAGAGCACAGCCACTGGCCTTGGCATGTTTTTGTGCACGTTTATCTGAAGCCGTTCTGCACAGCACTGTGTTTACATCACTTCAGAAATGCAGTTTGACTGCAGAACAAAAACATATCTGCTTACCAGCTTCTCTGTACGTGGACTTGCCCGACCAGAACAACCTTTCAAACCTTGGGTATCGAATTGTGGAGGAACACTTCTCCCATCCACGCGAGTTCCACTTCTCACATACAGACACATGTCCAGCAGGATTTTTAGTTTCAGCCCAGGCAGTTCTCATGCTCATCTTCCTCATTCACTCAAATTCTCTCAAAAATATCCCAATTTTAAGTATAGCTTGAGGTTCCACAATGGGTCAGGTGTGCCACACTGGTGGAACTTGGTGTCTGTGTGGCTCAGCAGTGCAATAGTGAGCGAGTAGCACCAGTGCCCCTATAAAGCTCCTTCTGGTTGAACTCCCTTGGAGGGGGAAGGGGAACATCTTATTCTCACACAAGCAGCCTTTAGATAACAGGCTGTTGCCATATCTGTTCAGGATTCCTGTGCTTTTTTGCTCTCAGAGGAAGGCCTTCCCAAGTCCCAGACAAAACCATTCCAACTCTCCTGGCCTTATACTGGTGTTTGCAGGAAACTGGTTTTGGAAAAATAGAATCTGTCCCCTTTGCATAGTGTGACTCATGGCTGAGAGCTTGGGGGGATTGGAGAACACTGTTGCTTCTCAGTCAATTAAAAATAAAAAGGTGGTTTTATTTTGTTTTAATTTCCAGGTCTTATCTCAACTGTCAGAATGGAGCTTGACATCCAGTGTGAAGAGATGAGCCCATCTAGATGGGCTGAGCTTCTGACCACAATGAAATCCTGCAAAACCATCAGGTAGTAACTAGTTGTGTATCATCTCTTTTAAGTAAAAACTTGCATGTCTCTTCTGTGCTTTTCATCTTCAGGACTGTGTGACCTGGGACTTAGAAATTGCACAGCAACAGGAATGATTCTACCTATTTATATCCAGAAAGTTAATTTAAAGGGGGGATAAACTCCCACACTCTTGCAAAGTTTTTTGAAGTACAGATAAATGTCCTTGGTATGAAGTAATGTTGCCCTGTTTCTTGGTATGCCATAGGGCTCAGCTAGGTAAATGTGATTTAAATATTTCACCACCATTTTGGTTATTCTGCCTTTCTCTCAAGAGAGAGGGAAGACATATCTCTGTGCTTACTAGGTTGCACACTCTTTGGGTCGCAGGCTTGATGCTGTCAAGTGATTTTGGCTTTAGAAGTCAGGTACAAGCCGTGTGCCATCAGCTTTTAATTCTTCACTTGACCTTCAGAAGTACCAGCCTTGTTTGTTGAGCAAACAGTGGGAGGGAACCATCTCCTGGGGTGTAAGGCATAGGACAGGGCCCAGAAGAGTTGCTCCTGCAATCTTTCCCCTCTGCTAGTTGGGAATTCACACTTCACGGGATGGCATCATCCTGCTGGGGCTGGAGAGGATGGGCCACCTCCTGCCAGCAATGCCTCGGAGGGCACCGGACCTCCTGAGGGCAACTTCCTTTTGTTTTGCAAAGGAGCCTTTTGCAGGCAAAGCTTCATGGGTCTGTCCTTGACTTCCCAAGGCGTTCTTGGATGGCAGAACGAAGTGGGATGGTTGACTCCTGGGCAGAGGTTGGGCTGCTCCAGATGCAGTGGATGAGAGTGACTGTGCTGGGATTATTCGATCAGTGTTGAACACGATCCCGTTGGAAGCTATGTCTTGTTGCCAGAGGGAGGGAAGGGGAAGCCTTGTAGAGCCTCAGTTTTCATACTGTTGTCTGAGGGGCAGTGACCAGGCAACTTTTGGCACATCTGGCTGTGGCTGTGCCTGGGACTGTATGGCTCTTCATGACACCTTCCTTTTGCACCGTGTCTTTTCTGCCTCCCTCTACACCTCCCTGGCTGTCCCATGTTCCTGATCCTTTCCTTGGCTCTCCTTTCAATTGAATTCATCCCCATCAATTTAGCAACAGCTAGAAGAATGTCCAGCGGCAGAAGCCGCTGCTGAACTGCAAACTCAGGGTTTGTGTGCTGAGATTCCTGCTGGAGGGAGATGAGGCAAACCAGCATGACTCACCTGCAAGAGACCAGCCTGCTGCTGAGTGTCTCTGGGGCTGGCTGCAGACCCAGCGTGGCTGTTCTCAGTGCAGAACCAGTCTGACAGCCTGTAAGTTGGCAGGTGGTTTGTCACTGTCACTGTTCAAAGGAAGGTGCTGTAGGGGGATGACTTGTGCCCTCTTCTGTGCAGCACAGAGGAGGAGCAAGGCTTGTGGAGCTGCCATCCAGCCCATCCTGTGGTGCAGCCCAGAGCACACCTTGGTTTGGGCCATGCAACACCCAGCAGGTCCTGCACATACTGATGGAGGCATCCCAGGAACTGCAGGAACACTTCCCACTCTGCTTTCCCTGCTCCAGCCAGGGAGAGCAGAACAACTCTGAGGACTAAAGTGCTCCTTCTCTCCTTGTCTTTCAGGTTGGATGACTGCAATCTCTCCAGCAGTAACTGTGAGGATCTCTCTTCCATCATCAACACAAATCCATCCCTCACAGAGCTGAAGCTGAACAACAATGAGCTGGGAGATGCAGGCGTTGAGTACCTGTGTAAAGGGTTGCTGACGCCAAGCTGTAGCCTACAGAAGTTATGGTAAAGCTCCACTGATTGTCTTGCTCCATCATGCTGTCACAAATGAGTGTTCTAAGGTCTCTTAAAGAATCACTGGCAAAGGCAGGCTTAATTTAAAAGTGAAAGTACAACAGTTCGTTGACAAGGTTCACTCTACTACTTACTAGATGGTTAAAGCACAGAGAGAAAAAGCAAACAAAAACCTAAAGTCAATATCCAATGTCAACCCAAAAATTATCTACATGGAGGCTGGGAGAGGGGGGAAGGGTCAGGATAGGAAAGGGTGAATAAAGAAGACACTCCTTTTGAGTCCCGAGGTTTAGAATCCTTGTAAACTCAGTCCTGGACTGGACCAACACTTCAGGCCTGAAAGTTTTAACAGCACTTAAACTTAACAGCACTTAATTAATAGGTTGGGTTAAACAATTTAACAAAGGTTCATATAGAATTTACTGTAATGCAACAGTAATTCACAGGCCTAACTTCTGTACATATCTAAAGAATTTAATAATCTAGGACAGCAACATTCACAGTCCATTTGCTATTGCATATTCCCACCCACAAGGACACAAAACTAAAGGAGTGTGTACAAGGTGCTCACCTGTGGAAAATTCCCCTCAGATTCAGTGGAGGACTCACACTGGATGCCTTTGAGGTTGAGCCTTGTGGAATGGAGGTGTCAGCCCAGGATCCATTGTCATTTGGCAGTCCTTGGAGTGCAGCAAACTGGAGAGTTCCCTGGCTCTGAGAGGCATTTTATAGAGGCACCCCAGTACATTATAGCATTAGTGGGCTTTCCTCAGCAAGCCTGGTGCAGGAGCTTTAGTCAGAGCCTGTAGTTGCTGCCCCTGCTCCTCAAAAGGCCTCAAAGAGATGCCTTCTCTGTCCACCATCTCTTCTGCAGGGTACAGGAGTCCTCCAGCTCCTGAGGAGAATCTGGGATCTTCAGGACACCACCTTGTAAAAATAATTTGCCTTTTAGATCAGATATTAAAGTCCCTGTGGCCCCTGCAATGAGGACTCAGACAAATACAAAGGAAGTTGACTGTGAAGCCGATTAAACTGCAACTCTCTGATGGGCCTTCAAGAAATAACTGTGGTACTCTGTACTGGAAGACTTGATTAATATTTCAGAGAGTTTGCCCTAGGCTTCAGACTTCTCCAGATGCTCAAGGAACGGCCTGGATTGGGCATTTTCAGTTCTGTAGAAATATAATTGTCCGTTTTTGTGGTTCTGGTAAGGTGCCTTAGGAAATAAAAGAGCAACCAAATCCAAGTCAAACCTCCCTGCACAACACCTCTCCATTGCCACAAGTCTCGTGCGCTAACTCTGTAAACACCCCATAGCAATACAAGCACAGTTCCTACGCTACTTCTCCAAGCCTGAATGCTGAAGGATCAACTTCATAGATCCTTCTTGTACTCTACCATTAAACTTCTAAATTATATCCGTGGTTGGATGAGATTTTAACTTCTGCCTACTCTGGATCACATTTCTAGCAGGGCAAGAAATCGTAAGATGCCTTTGCTTTATCTCTGGGGTCAGCCTCATGATATTTAAACCACTTCTATAAAGCAGTTGTGGACTACTTCTTGTAGGGTGGATCCTTATCCTGCTGGAGGTGCTGTATGAGCGATTACACTGAAGGAAGCATGGGAGCTATTTGTGTCACAGGTATAATACCAACTGGTAAAATATATTGGCACACCTGTAAAATAACATTACTAGCCTGGACAAACCACTTCCTAGAGGGGTTATGCACTGTCAGAGCCGTGCTGTCCTTTCCAAGCTCCAGCCACGGCAGATAAACCTCTCTGAGAAGAACCTCTGCAATTCTAGGAGTGCATTTCCCTCACCCCTGTTGCCTCTCTCCCGCAGGCTGCAAAACTGCAATCTGACGAGTGCCAGCTGTGAGACCCTGCGCTCTGTGCTCAGTGCCCAGCCATCCCTGACAGAGCTGCACGTAGGGGATAACAGACTGGGAACTGCTGGAGTGAAGGTGCTGTGCCAAGGGATGATGAACCCCAGCTGTAAGCTGCAGAAGCTGCAGTAAGTAGTCACTGGACTCTTTTGGTCATCAGACAGGCCATGCTTGCCTTTCCCTTGACAGAAGCAGGAGTTTTGTTGGCAGATGTGGATTTGTTCTTGTTTTACCTGAAATTGTCATGATTATTCATGCTGGTGGGTCTTGTGGGTTTGGAATAGTGGGGTGTCTGTTTGTTTAGCCCTCCTGGCAGTGGTGGCTGTAAATGCAGGACCTCTCAGATGCCCAGGAAACATCAGATTCTGCTGCCCTTGGTCCTTGTTTCATGGCTGAGCAGGACCAGGGTGTATTTGCAGCCCCCAGCTCCTCCCAGGCAGGCCTGGAGGAGAGGCTCATGATGGTGTTGCAGTGCAGAGCTCAGCCCTGTGCTCCAAGGCTGCCTGTGCACTGGTTTAATGGAGGCCTAGTGTAAAAATTGGTCTTGCTAGGGTCCCCTGGGATCTAGTTTAAGATGTAATGCTTCCTGAAATGAGCAGAGAGATGCTGTTAAAAACTCTTACAGTTACCTCTGGTTTTATGTGTTGCCTGGTCTCAACTCACATTGGCATGTTTTCTGCCCTGGCTAACACACACCAGGGCCCAGCTGATTCTTGTGGTAGCAGGATGTGTGAGGAGAGTTGTCTTTTTGCCTGGTCTTCTTTTCTTCTTGCAGGCTGGAGTATTGTGAACTCACAGCTGATATTGTGGAAGCTCTCAATGCTGCTCTGCAAAGCAAGCCCACCCTGAAGGAGCTCAGCCTGAGCAACAACACGCTGGGAGATACAGCTGTAAAGCAGCTGTGCCGGGGCCTGGTGGAGGCAAGCTGCAACCTAGAGCTACTACAGTAAGGAAGAGCTGGTCATCTCTCATGCCAACTAGTGCTGCTGCTAGTCATACCATCCATAGGACAGGAAAAATTGTTGTCAGGAATGCCTGAAATGTATGCCAGATTTTTTGCTGGCTCAGATTTATGTAACTGGAAACTGCACACAGATGTCTGGGGATTTCAGTTTTGGAGTTTTTGGCACTCCAGGTTATCCACCACTTACTAAGGGAGACCGCTCACCTGTGTCTCAGAGCAGAGGAACAATCACCCTCAGTGGCTCTAGTTCTTAAACTGGAATTACCAGCCAGTTGAGTGTACTTATTCAAAGCCCTTTTTTGCTACAAAACAAAGGTGCTGGGTTTGGCATCATCTCTGGGGTAAAACCCATGAAAGGCTTTATGGGAGAAGCAGGATTCTTTTTATCTTGCCCCTGTGGTTCAGTAGGTGTTGGCTCAGCAGGGACTCATTGTGTAGTACTGCCACAAGTTCCTCTTAAAAAGGATAACTGATACAAAGGGAAAGTTTGGCAAGAATGATCCTTGCATTAATGCATATGAATGGCTGGGTCGAAGTGCCCTGCAGCCTCATGAAATGCAGGAGCAGTGTGTTGCCTCACCCAGAGCCCGTCTCAGACACCTGTGTCCTGTCTGAGCCTTGCAGGATGTAGCAGTGCCCAGCTGAGCTGCACTGGTTTGCAGCAAGGAGCCAGCCCATAGACCCTTCTCGCTCTGAACTGGGGTGTTGGGGTGTATCTAACACAGTGTGTCTGGAGCAGCAACTCCAACTGTGCTTTTTCCTGCAGCCTGGAGAACTGTGGCATAACCAGCGACAGCTGTATGGAGATAAGTGCTGTTCTCAGGAACAAGTCATCTCTGATGGATCTTTCTGTGGGGGACAACAAGATCGGGGACTCCGGTCTGGCTCTGCTGTGCCAGGGACTGATGCATCCTAGCTGCAAAATCCAGAAGCTGTGGTAAGGGTGGGCAGAGGTTTCTAAAATCCCTTTTGCAGCCTCTGAGCTGTTTAGGTTGTGGTGCTGGTTTGCTCTTAAGTGGAAAATTTCTCAGTTACCCTCTGTGGTCAAAAAAGGTGTCTCAGCTGCAAATCAGCTAATTCCCAAAACTGGGTGGAGGACACCATGAACAAGTAGGGCCACAATGAAATTGCTTGGATCAAATTCTGGGGAGAGGGCGAAAGGAAGTTTGTGATGGCTTTGTCTTGGTTTCCACTTGAGTTATCTGTCTACTAGAATTGCATATTCCCGTTTCTTTTTTTGGTGTGTTACAAGCAGAGCTTTTGGTGCAGCAGTGGAAAGTAAGGAAAGGAGGAAGCTGTGTGGTATGATGTATGAAAGAATATGAGAAAATGAGACAATGTAACCAGAAATTCAGAATACTAAAACTCTTGTTTTCTAATCTCAGTTCTTCTTGGGAGAAAATAAAATAACATTTTGTTCTTCCCTGCAGGTTATGGGACTGTGATCTCACAAGTGCTAGCTGTAAAGATCTCTCCAGACTTATCAGTACAAAGGAGACTCTCACAGAGATCAGTCTGATAGACAATAACCTGAGAGACTCAGGGATGGAAATGCTGTGTCAGGCACTCAAGGATCCCAAATCTAAACTTCAGGAGCTATGGTGAGCTGCTGTCAAGTTTCACATACCCACTGCCTTCTTTGGAGGCCTCACTGAAGAAAGATGTAAGTGAAGTAATGCCCACCCAAATAGATCCTGAGTTGCAATGGTTCCATAAGCAACTCCTGCTGGTTGTTACTGAAAGGATTTATAGAGTTAAAAAGGGTTTTTCTAGACTTAAAGACTTCAAAAGGATTTGTATTTCTAAACTCGTAGACACTTGGAAGATCTGCCCCATCACAGTTATCCTGTTATAAGCAAAAGGAGACCAAGCGCCACTTGCAGAGCTTCTAATTAATTGTTTTATTGTGCAACAAATGGCAGTTAAGAGACTTTTGAAGTTTGATAGGCCTGATGGAATAGCAAAAAGAATGCTGTGATCAAATATCTCAGGTGCTCCACTGGAGCTAAGCTCTCACTGATGGGACAAAAGAAAGCTCTAGTGACATAAACATTTCTCAGCATCCTGTGCTGTTGCCTGTGTTACCTTTTAGGCTGGGATGGTCTGGTGTCTGGGAGAGGAAATTTGTTCTTTCACTTAGAACTTGAACTTTCCTACATTGCAGATTCAGCTCCTGTCCCCAGCTGGGTTCTTCCCCTGCCCTGGTGGCCTGGAAGTCAGTGAGGCGCCTCAGGAGTGCACAGTGCCTGTTGAAGCAGCACACTTCATCTTTCTTAGTTCCTCTGCTTTTTGGGCAGGTGCCTTTCCTAGGTGCACACTCCACAACAGACATCCCACATAAAGAGTGGGAGAGGTGCTGCCTAGAAAGGACTGAGCAGACAGGCACTGAGAGGAGTACAGTGATTGCAGGAAAGCTCTGGTTCCTCTGTTCCCACTGTCTGGGCTCCTGTTAAACAAATGTAAAGAAGTGAACAGTGCCTTATAGTCTCCAGATGTCCCACCTAGATCTCATGTCACTTTTGCCTTGCAGGGTTAGGGAGTGTGGGCTCACCACTGCTTGCTGCAAGGCTGTCAGCTCTGCTCTCAGCACCAACAAGCACCTGAAAGTACTGCACATAGGCGAGAACAAGCTGGGAGATGCAGGTGTGGAACTCCTGTGTGAAGGGCTGATGCACCCCAACTGCAACATCCAGTCCCTATGGTAAGGTGCACTCTCAGAAGTCGTCTTCTGTCTTGCTGTCTGAATTCATCCTTTGTCTTCTACTTCCATGGTCCCTATGGGTGCCAGCACAAGTGCTGGTCCAGCCTCACCAGAAGGAGCAGGCAGCCAGCTGGAGCATCACCTCCAGTCCTGGCGTGGGATTTGCCTTCCCCATGAGCCTGTTTCCTTCCCAGCTGAGCCCAGCTCTGGGCTGTGTGATGCTCAGCACCCCGTTCTTGTTCTCTCCGTGCCATTGGGCAGAAGCCAGAGCTGTGCTCTGATGCCTAAATTCACAGTGAGTGAGTGGAGCAGATGGGTCATGGGAGACATCAGTAAGACTTGCAAATCTGTCCCAGAAAGTTAAGTCTTTTGACCACTTGAAGCTACTTGGTCATCAACTGAGAGGCCTTGGTTGCCCTCTTTAGAGAGATGGTTGCAAGTCTCAAGTACAGTAATAAAGCTTAGAGCTGATTTGTGATCAGTTTAAACCAAAGAGAAGATGATGCATGATGGTGAAATTGGGAATAACTTCAATGTTCTTTGTACTGCCGTAGCCACACACTATTAACCTTTAGGAAGGCCTTTGAGGTGTTCAGCAGTCACCATGAGGGCAGCTGTCTCTGTGGCAAGACCACGGACTCGCCCCTGCTGATGTCTCAGAGATGCCACCTTTGCAGGGACCTCTGGTCCATGCTGGGGATGTCCATGCCTGCTGCCCGAGTGTGGGCAGTGTTTCCTGGCCACAGGGCTCACTGTGCTGACCTTTCCCTGCTCTCCCTGCAGGCTGGGTAACTGTGACCTGACAGCAGGCTGCTGTGCCACCCTTGCCACGGCCATGGCCACCAAGCAGTGCCTCACCGAGCTGGACCTGAGCTACAACCCTCTGGAAGACGAAGGCATCAGGAAGATCTGTGAAGCCTTGAGGAAGCCCAGCTGCAACGTGCAGCAGTTAATGTGAGAGATGGTGGTAGCCCTGGCAGGGGTGGGAGGCTGGTGCTGGTGAGGGAGTAAGGGGTCTTGGGTCGTAAAGCATATTTCTGGCTGCTCTCAGACCTAGATGGGGCCCTTCCTGGTAAATGACCTGCCCATACTGGCCAGTTGTGCATCTTTCTCTTCCCTTAACAGGAGGATGCTCACTAAATCTCGCTTGCCTTTTTGTTCTGGTGTAGTTTGTACGACATTTTGTGGAGTTCGGAAGTGGATGATGAACTGAGAGCCTTGGAAGAGTCCAAGCCTGAAGTGAAGATCATTTCATGAGTGGTGACTGCCTGCAGAACAACGTCAAAGCAATGTCCTCTTCTTAATCTGAACTTTTCATACGTAAAACTAATTAACTTAATAGGGAATTTTCTTGTACCAAAACCATTTGTGGATTCCCTGAGTGGGTGTCTGGGGAGCTGATCGACCTTCTCTGCATCTCTGGATGTACTAACTCTGAGATTCATGAAAGCTGCAGCATCACTATCCTTGAAATAAACAATTACTGTCTTGTAGAAGTGGGTCTCTAGCCTTTAGGAGCTCTTTAATCCTATAATCCCTTCTAACAAATTAGTTGGGCTTTAAGAGAGCTCCTTTCCCAAGGCAAGAGAACTACCCACTGCATTGTTAACTGGGTGGTGCTTTTGATAGGTCTCTGGGGAAGGCTCTCAAAAAAACCTAAATGTTTTTAATCTAAAATTGAGCTCTCCTTTGTCTTTCCCTAAAAGAATTCTTGGAAAAGCACTGGTGGCCAAGGCACTAGAGAAAAAAGAAATGAGCAGCTGTTCAGCCATGTAATGTCAAAATTCATGTCCTCTGAAAAGTGATTTTCCTACAAACAAAAGATGCTGTGTGCATTTCTGCTAGTATGGGAAACGATTAAATGATTGATATGTTTGATCTGGCAAAGAGTGGTTCTACAGGAACTTTATACTTAATTTTTCTACTTATAAAAATAAAATATATCTGTATATTTCTCCTTTAAGACAAATCTAGTTACTTGTGAACTGCAATACTACTAACACCTTGTTTTACTTGTTTGTTTTTGTTAAGTCCCTAGCTGAAACATGCCAGGAGAAGATGTTAGTCAAGGCCTTAGGTAAAGAACAAGCCTAGAAGATATTTCAGTTTTCAGGGGACACTGGAAATTCATGCCCAGAGTTGTAATAAACCACTGTTCCAACAGAAAGTGCAGCTGCTGCACACCTAAACCACAAAAGAATGAATATATCTTTAAAAATACCAAAGGCAAGGCTGGCATTGCCCTTGGCTGGCCTTGCAGGATGAATGCCAAAAAAATCCCATTCCCCAGCGTGTCCTGTAGCGGTCACTTGGTGTTTCCTTCACTGGCAAATTCTGTGTGGACACCCAAGGTAAAGGTGTCCTCCAGGCTTTGCTTTCTGCTGTTCACATTCATCCCGTAGAGGCCACAACTGGCGTTTCTTTGACCTAAAAGATTTGACCTAAGCAGTTTCTACAGTAGCCTTTGCAAACCTAAAATGGTGCATGAGAAATAGCTTAGTTGTGTCTTCAGGCAGGTGTGAAGGATAGGATTTGGTTTTTTCCTCAAGGCACGTCTCTCACAGCTGCCCAAAATGCTAAAAACCCACTCCTTTTTGCTTTGGTCTTCTCCATCAATACAAACTGAACCATTCTAAAGGGCTCATAAATAGGCTTTTCAGTTCATGGTCTCTCCTGGACTTGGTGTGCCTGGATTAATTTCAGGCTGGAGGAGAAGACAGGGCTCGAGAGGATAAAGAGATGTGTAGGGAGAGCCAGAAAAATTAGTCATCTGGGAGGGTGTAAAAACAGCCCTCTAAAAAGACGCAGCAAGTAGTATCAGAAGTGGATTTTCCCTGTCCTAGCTGCCCGAGGGGGGGCACTCTGCTGTCGCACTGCAGCTGCAATGCCTGGAGAACGCCTCCTCTTCCTAGCCCACAGGCAGATGAGCATTGGGAAGGGTCTGCCACCACGGCCCCACGGGGGCCGTTCAGCCTGGGACAGCCTGCTCCCACCTGGGGTGAAGCTCACGCCTGCCTTTGATCCCGGAGTGGCTTTGCATTTCCTCCAAAAACACAGACAGAATTTGGAAAAGTCTCTGCAGCAAATGCCACGTGTCCAGCTGCCAGCCACAGCAAGAAAAACCACAAGAGCCATATTTTGCCACTTCATGAGCTCAGGGCATCTCAGGCCAGGCCAGCGCCTGGCAGAGCTCTACAGTTTCCCCAGGATGGGCATGAATCTGTGCACTCAGAACCTGTGCTGTGCTTGGCTCTAAAAAGTAGGCATAAATCCCGGGGTCCAGGAGCAAGCCCCTGTAGCAAGAGACACTTGTACTCATAAACAAGACTCAAGCAAGGATTTCTATTTCTAAAAACACATTTGTTTTTATCCATCTGTTAGTTGGTCCAACTCACTTCCCTGACAAACCTTGTCACAACTGTGAACTTGGGAGAGCTGAAAGACACAGGAATTTTTGCTTCTGCATTTTAGATGTGTGGGTAGGCACGATTTTAAGCTAAAGTAGTCAGGAACTGAATCACAAACCTTTCATGTGGACTAGGCAGTAGGCTGGTAGGCAAAGCCTTACTCATACCAAGACCACAGCTGGAACACTCAGCAGTTTCTGGGACACTGCAGTCACATCCTGGTTCTCAGGGCAAATGTTTGGACTCCCTTGCAAACAGTGGTTTGCAAGTACTGACTTTCTACCAGCAAGGGCTGAGTTTCACCTCATATAATGAAACTTAAGGACAAAATTATGCAGCCAAAATAGAAGATTAAGAAATACCAGTATGACTTTCACTTTAAGCAAATACTAGAACCTTAAAAGACATGCCCCAGAGATTTAAATTCAGAGAAAACAGGTCTGTATTTTGGACCTCAGTAACAGCGACAGTGGTTTAGGGTGTAGTAAAACTCCAGGTTTCTCCTAGTAGTTTCACATTCTACAATGAATCTAATTTTTTATTCATCACAGCAGATGATCTTGAGCTGGGAGGTCACAGTGTTCCAGTTAACACTGCCAGAAGCAGTTAAACAATTACTGTCCTCACAAACAGTTTATATACCCCAACCAAACCTCCTACTTGCTTTGGCTGCCCTGGCATCCCTGACTGCTCTCTTGGTGCCTGGGCTTTTTGGGAAGCAGTTCCAGCACAACAAGGCCCCTGGCACCAACTTCAAATAATAGTGATGCTACCAGCAATTTCAGTGCTCCAGCTGAAAGGGGAAATCAAGCCCACTGTGTTTGAAGAGTTAACCACACACAGCTCCCTGCTTTGAAAAGTGCTTGCCATCTGAGTCATTCCCAAACCTCTACTAAAACAGTCTAAAAGGGACTTACTTCTTGTCTGAATTCCCCTTTTGCACAGATCATTGTGATTTTAAATTATCATTTCCAATATATCTCCTCCTTTCTGTGTGCCAATTCAGCAGGTGCCTCTTCCTCCACTGCACCTCCTTTTCATTTCATCTCTTTTACAAATGGGGAAAAAACATGGGGAAAAAACCCAAACAAACCACTAGGCAGGAAAGTCTCTCTCCCCATAAGGGAAGAAGAATTCTCATCTACTTTACCCATTCTCCTCCTCCTCACAGCTACAAATGAAGCATGGACATTTCCCCTCCTGGGGCACAGCATCACTGCCCCCTCCTTACTGAGTGATGCCCACTCCTCTGGCACTCACATCATAAATGCCAGCCAGTCCAGTGCACTTCCAGCTTGGCAAGGACTTGCAAATTGGCATCTTGATGAATATGTGAGGTTAGTCTTGCCTCTCTCAGCTAAAGCCAGCTGCATCCACCACGAGAGGAAATGCAGCCCCCAGCAGGAGGAAGAAACTGTGCTGGGTCAGATGACTGCACAGATGATAAGCCTTTCCAAGCTAGAGGGCAAATCGGTGACATGTGGGTTGCAGGACCATGTGGCTGGGGGGGATGGAAACTTTAATTGGCCAATATCGTGTCAGAGCCTATCTGGTTTGCAATTAGAGGCAGGTATGCAGTGGGAGAAGTGAATTGTTAGCACTTCCTCAAGCCTTTGAAGACGTTCCAGAGCAAACACTCAGGAAAAGTCCTAAGCCAGGCCACGCTGCCCTCAGGCTGGCACACAGCAGCCCATAATATCCACAGAGGGAAATGAAGTACCAGCACAGCTGTCACTTGCACTGGCACCCTACATGCAGCTCATGCAAATCCTCCTCTGGTGCTCCCCGTTTCCTGCTTCACTGGTGATTATCACATCCCAGGAACAGCCCGGTGCCATCGGGACAGTGCACTGACCCAGCACTGCCCACCCCAGCTCCTTTACATCCCCTCTGTGCTGCTTCTGCCTCGTCTACCCTCTACAGAAAGGCTTAGTTCAGACCCCAGTTATGCTTGGCAGGTGATTAAGGCACCTCTTTGCTCCTGGGTACAGAAGTGCTCTGCAGGCCATATCGGGATTGTCTGGGAAATGCTGCCTGCCTCCATGACTTCTGAGTGCAGCTCAGCTGAACCAGCTCCTTGTAGCTGGGTTGGAGGTGTCACTCATCTCTCATGTGCCATAACTGCAAACCAAGGCATGAGACTGCACTCAGAGATAATCAGAATATAAAGCACCAAAGAGCTTGCTCCATGGCACTTCCCACACAGAGGGAAAAGAAGACTCTTTTGTTCATCCCTGACTCCAGTGGGAAGTTGTTGCTTTCTACACATCAGGCTCCCAGGGGATCCATTTCCTGCTCTGTGCCACAGGATGCAAAGCAAATCTAAATTAGAGAAATACAGGACATGCAGCCCTGTCTCCTAACTACAGCAGGATCAAAGATAGCTGTAATCCCACTGATGTGGGTTAGAGTCACCTAATGAATGCTCTGGGGAGGAAATCTGGCTGGATTTGGATCACTTGAGAGAAAGCAAGCAGAGCTTCCAAGGCTGGAGAGAGAAAATGGGACCAATCTGAGAAATCTCAGGGAGGGTTCATCAAAGACCAGGTGGGATGAGGAGTGAAAACCAGATGAGGGAGGAAGGAAAGCACTTGAAGATGGTGTTCTACATCCTTACTCACTTCCCTCCAGAGTTCTCGGCCCTGTAATCTCCACATAATTTAGCATCATCTTCTGAAAGAGAGAACCACTCCTGCTTCTCAGATGGTTCATTGTTGCTAAGTGTTTCAAGCCTTCCAGGTTCCTGGATTTTAGGCCTGGCAGAACTGAAAGGGTATGGGATGGCTTTGGCACATCTGAGACTATGGATCTAGCTCCACAAGCGTGTACAAAGATTAGAGTACTCACGGCTAGCATCAAGCTGCTACAGGACATGTTTGTCCAAAAA
>VZRS01012136.1:342053-426127 GCA_013398055.1 Ifrita kowaldi
AAAAAAAAAAAAAAATCCTACTGCTTTGGATAGAGAAAGTAGAGTTAAAACAACTGCATAGCAAAAGCAGGTGGAAAGCACATACTCTTGGCCCATTCATTTATGCTGTGCCCACAAAGAGCTTGCAGACCTGGAAGGACTTCACAAGTCAATATGGATTGGTGTCACCAAGTCCAGCAAGGGCTTAGAATTGCTCTCCTGAAAGCCTCTCAGAGCTCAGCCTTTTCCTTCATGTCCTACCCGGTACCTGCTGGGCCTCTCCCAGGACCTGCAAGGGAGCAGGTTTGGAGCAGCTCTCATTGTGACTCTGACAGCTGGATTTTCCAAGCAGGCACCCAAAACACCAGCCCTCCACAGTTCTGGTGGAGTTAATGAAGCAGGCAGCCTCTCCACCTTGTTCCTTCCCCATGTATGCCCTGTTCTGACCTGGCTCCCACCTTGCTGAGTGATTTCTCTCTGGTGAATGACAGTGAGTTAATGAGTTTGTTTGGAATGAGAGTGTCTGCTGCAGAGATGGAGATGTGCTAAATACACCCTACACTGCAGCTGGGGATCAGGGGCTCACCTGGAGCCTCTGGAAAAGGATCTCAGGAGAAACCCGAGGTCAACCATTAGGGTTTTGGAGCTGGAGTTATCGAGGACCAGAAGCCCACTATACTCCAGCTGAAAAAGAGATATTGGCAGCCTATGAAGGAGTTCAAGCCACCTCAGAAGTTGCTGGGACAGAAGCTTCTCCTCTTGGCACAACTGCCTGTCCTACACTGGATGTTCCAAGGAAACATCCCCTCAACACATCACACAACCAGCGCTAGATGGAGTAAGTGGGTAGCATTGATTACACAACGAGCCCGAATGGGAAAACCTTATTTCCTAGGAATCCTAGAAGAGATTATGGGCTGGCCAGAAGGGAGAGATTTTGGAGCAGTGCCTGAGAAGGTGACTTGTGCCCAAGAAGCACCACCACATAACGAGTTACCCGAAAATGAAAGAGGCTATGGGAGCTGGGAGAGGGTTGACAACACACCAGCATTTTGGCTATTGCTGAGCAGCACTGTCCCTGTGACATTCCTTCATCCCCCATCAAGGGGCTGGGAGTGGGCCAGATCCTAGGAGGGGACACATCCAGGCCAGCTGACCTGAAGGGATATTCCATACCATATGACATCAGCTCAGATATAAAAGCTAAGGGAGGGAGAAGGAATTGGGGGCATTTGTTACTCTACAGTTTGCCTTCCAGAGCAACCACTTCACATGCTAAAGCCCTGCTTCCTGGGAAGTGTCTGAACATCCTTGCTGATGGGAATTAGAGATGAATGTTTCCCTTTGCTTATGTATGAGTAAAATTTTGTTTCTCTTTTTTTGCTTTACTAAACTGCCTTATCACAACCTAATAGTTTCCATATTATTGGGCACACAACCAAATGACAGTCCTTTTCTGGAATTCATTCTCAAAAGAGAGAGGAACCCAAAACAATATATTTTCTACACAACACTGCACTTCCATTTCTATCCCAATAATATCAAATCCTGCTCTTTCCCTCAAACATAAACCCTTCCTACATTCCATTTATATCATAGTAATAGAAAATATTCCTCTTTCACTCCAGCAGAAGCTCTTCCCAGGTGTGCACCACATGTGCAACAGAGTCCAAAAATACTGGAGATGCAAAGTAGAATAGAATAACCTAGAACAGAATGGAACAAAACACAACACAATGTATTTCATATGCAATGTTGCACTTCCATTGATATCCTAGTAATAAAAATTCTGCTCTTCCACTCCAACAGAAACTCTTCCCATGTGTGCACCAGGGCCAGGACTAGACCAGTCACAGAGATGCACAACAGGGAAGTGAGGAGATGAGCTCTTTGGGATGCAAGCAAAACATGGTGGAGAGGTATCACAGTGTGGGACAGGGACCTTGGTTTGTTTCCTTGTGCACTGAGGGGAGCTTCAGAGCTTTTGAAGTACGAGACTGAGAGAAGTGAAAACACTGGCAGACGAATTCCTGGGGAAACTGTTGCCAAATCTCTCCTCTCACCTGATCAATAGTTTTAACTTACTTCCTTCTCCTTTACCCATCTCTTAAATTTTTCACTGAAAAAAAGCAGTTGCAAACCTTTCCCATACTTTCTTCTTCCCCTATGACCAAACGGATCCAGTTTCTTCTCCCACTCCAGCCCATGTCTTGGTTACTGGATGTGGTTTCCAGTAAAATTTATTCCTCAAGTTCCCAGTGACCTTCCTGCAGCTGGCCATGGCTCACTGGGGATGAGAAAGCTTGGGCAGGCAGCTCTGCAGTGGGGGAATAGCCAGCTCAGCAACAGGAGAGAGGAGGCAGCACCAAAATACCACCGACAGCTGCTAAGAACAAACTATTAGAGGCTATTAGAGGGTTGCAGCTGCTCCTCTCTGATTAAAAGAGACAAGGACAGAAAGAAAAGCATGGCAAGAGGGGGATTAAAATCTGAAAGAGCCTGTCCTGCAATGGCCAGGGGTGAGAGAAGCAGCCTATGCTTGCTCTCCCTCTTGCAGCACAGACCAGGCTGTGCATTTCATTCACAGTCTAGCCTGAGCTAACACACAGCTCCTAAGCAAGGCCATGCCCTTTCCAGCTCTTTCTTCCCACTGCCTGAACCAGGACTAGATGCTCATGGAGGCAACCTGCCAGGGGTCCTGGCTGTACCACACTACCCCTCGTGGGCCCCCTGGCTCTACTGCAAAGGCACCAGGTCTAAACATACCTTCTTTTCTTACTACCACTGTAGGAACAGGAGAGAAGTTCAACATGACCAGACTATAAAAGATCCATACCTCTCTTTTCCTCGTCTTCATTTTCCTTAGGTGGAGTTGTTACAAACTGAGCTGAACAAGTCATGCTCCTGCCCCATCTCCTCCTTCAACAGGACCAAGGACTTCAGCAGCATGAATTCAGGACTCCTGCCCTACTACCAGAACCAACCAACCCTTTCTTCCTTCCTGCCTTCCCATCTGGGTCCAGTTGCTGAGGCAGGTCTCATCCCACATCCCCAGACTCCAGTGTGTGGTCCAGGAGGGCAAAGATAGGTGGTGAAGAACTGCAGCAGACCAGTCTTTGGGGACCACTTTGCTCTCTGCAGGATGCTAAGACAGAGAAAAGCACCCTGAAGTGGGAAGTGAGACAGGGTGTGAGCTCAGTAGCCATAAAGAAGGGGGCCTTGCCCAGAGAAGAAATGTGTAATGGCTTCTGGAGATGTCTCCTTCTCTTACCCCTCTGAGGAACACAGTGGGGCAGTCACCAGGCCTCACGGTACAGCCAGACGAGAGGCTGGCCCTTTGCTACATGAACAAAACCCCAATTGCCATCAGCAACCAGAGGGGTCAGAAAGCCCAGAACCCCCAAAACTCTTTAGTTTTCTAATGGGTACCCTACCAATTTCCTGGGCATTTTATTTTTGGGCTCCGCATTATTGATGTAATGGGGGGAATTGATTTCCCCAAAATCTGTGTTTCATTTTTCAGCCAACTATTCCCTGCACACGATCTGCAAACACCAGGGGCTGGCAGTAAGAGAGTGCATGGAACTGAAGGCTTTGTACTCTGAACCTCTTTCCACATTATGCCATGGTGCCCAGGAGCTCAGCTGGAGGGAGTGGGAAAGGGGTCACCCAGAAATCTGGAGTTGCACCACCAGCAGGATAAAGACAAGCTGGTACTGCAGAGCTGGTACAGGCTCACAGTTCTCCAGGTGTTAGCTAGAGGTGTAACCAGCCAAGGATTGATGGCTTTTCCAGGGCCACATAATCCTTTCCTGGTCTTAGGCATGTTTGCTCCCCCCAGGAGCAGCCAGCAATTGCTGGCAACTTTGGAGCAACTGGTGCTCCTATAAGCACTGCTGCACTAGATGGCTTGAGGGTCTAAACCTGAATGGTAGCTCCCACATGTTGCTACAGATATCATGTTCCTTGACAAGTGTTCAGTTGCACATTATTTCAAAGCCCCTTTGATTTGGCCACTAAGTTTTCCTGGGGTAGCAAGCAGGAGCCCAGGGAGCTTAGACCAGACACAGGAAATGGCCGCATGCTGGAGAAACAGCTGTGGAGGGGGGACACAAAGAGGGGACTGAAAGCTGAATCCATGTGTGAGCACAGGCAGTGACAGCCCCAAGCTGCTGTGGAGCACGTGTGGGCAGCTAGCAGAGGACGTGCCCTTGTGCAAGGGGATTCCAGCATTCCTGGCCCTCCACACGGCCCTGGCAAACTCTGCATGGAGGAAGGGCAGGACTCAGCAAGGTCAGAGAGGTCATGGCCTCCACACAGCCTGTTCAAGGCGGTCTGAGAAAGGGGACACGGTGACTTAATGCCGCGTGACGTTCAAGAGCACTAGGTCATTAGCTGGGTGGAACCCTAGCAGAAGAGGTTTTTTGGGTGATACCACTGAAAGAAAGCACCTGAATTTTACTTCTTGACACGGGCCCCTTTGCTAGCATAAGAGCCCAATCCTGACTTCCCCAACAGCTTATGGCTGTGAATGGAAACACATGAACACAGGCCCTGAAGGCAGGTAGCATCCCTTGAATGACGTAGTCCATATGGATGCACAATTAGAAGATAAAAAGACACTAGAAAGTGGATCGATTTGTCTAATCTCGAACAAGAAATGCAGCTGGGAGCTTGAATTTGTATTGAGCTCTCTGCCACCTCAGAAAGCCATCACCATTTTTTATCCTAGTAGCCTCCCAGGCTTGGCTTATTAGGACTTCCAAATTTGTTACAGAAAGAGTGAAAACAGAGACTTTGGGGCTATTGGAGTGAGCCCTACTGTGCAGGGGCCCAGAACAGGTTGGTAATGGGAATGTATCCCCCACCTCTCCACTCTGAGATACCAGTCAGAGGCTTTCCATGGCAGTACAGCCATCCCCAAACTGAGCACGGGCACCTCTCCTGTGCTGCAGGGCACAAGGGTCGTGTCTCATCTCTGACCTCCATGCACAAGCAATTTCTCCAGGGAAGGAAGCTGCTGCCAGCACCCTGCACTGGCAGGGCAAGAACCCGGCAGCACCAAGGTGGCCGTGGCTGTGGGGCCCTGCCCTGTCTCCACGTCCTAGGGAACACCACTGTGAGACACATCAGGCACCTGCCTATCTCACATCATCCTCCTGCTGCAGGAACCTGTGATGGATCCTCAAGGAGGGCTGAAGCTGGATCTGCTTCCCCACCCTTCTTCTCCTCACTCCGGCTGGATCTAATGGCTCAAATGTTTTCTGCACCCTGAAGCAGGGAGTTTAATATACCTGATGACATTTTTACTGCCATTAATTCTAATGAATGCTGATATTCTTGCTGTCCATATCTATTTAGTCTTTCTCTGAATCTTGATGTATTTTTGCCCTTGGGAATTTCTGGGGCATGCTCACAGCATGTCATAGGGGAAAATAAATTAAAGGAAAATAGGTTTTCACAGCTTAAAATTTCCTTTCACCTGTTTCACTGTCATGATGTGATAAGAGAGACCCATTTATCATTTCCTATACTCCCAGCCTGTCTTGTGACTGATTTCCCAGGCTTTCAAAGTGGCAGACTCCCTCATAAAAGAACCATCCTCTGACTTGCCTGCAGGCAGGTGTGGGTTGGAATGCCAGTTTTCCTTTGTTTTGCGTTTTTTCTTAGTGGCACTGCTTAAAAATCCTGCCACTATGCCCTAGTCACAAGATATGTAAGGTTTCACCTTCTGAGAAATCTGTTAAATGTGTGGATGGGTTTTGCATAGAGTATCACAAAAATAAAAAAGTAAGGTCACAGAGGCTTACGTTGGTGTGGAAAGCAAGTGAAAGGAGGCCAGTAGAAAAGGGGAGAGAGGGAGAGATGCTGAGTTGAAACGGGCGACCCTGCAGCCATCCCCATCTTTGCACAGTTCCTCTCGTGTTTGCTTGCCCTACAGAACGTCTTTGGGTGGAAGCACAGGCCTGGCTCCCTGGTCCTGTGCAGGCAGGAAGGAGGAAGCTTGAAGGAAGAAGCTTGGAGGAGGAAGATTGGAGGAAGGCTTTGATGCACTGCAGGCTGGAGGGGGTGTGTGAGCTGGGACGGGGTGTCCCCAGAGCCCAGTGTCCAGGTCTCCAAGGTGCAAAGCCCAGAAAGGCCATGGCAGTGGGTGACAGCTCAGGGCTGCTTGCAGGAGGTTGGCTTCTGGGTGGTGGAAGCTCTCCAGGTAAATAGGATTGTAGAGCTGCAAAGAGAAAACAGAAAGGAAGAACTCTTTTTGTCATCCTCTGTCCACTCCTTCTTGCAGAGGCCAAACATAATTTGGTTGTCTTTGGGGTCTTCCTCCTTTCATCCATGGCCATTTTCAGCCCTTCCAGCTTCAATCTCCAAAGCTGCCCACACACAGCAGCAGCAGCTCTCCTTGACGTCTGTCACCCTGGCTGCTATTCTGGAGCAGAGGCTTTCTCTGGCCTCTTTGAGGATGTACCATTGTCTGAGTGTAGAGACAAATTTAGGAGAAGACACTCTGGAATGAGTCGTCTCCTGTAAAAAGGTTCCAACAAATCCCTTTCCACCAAGAGGAAATGAATACTAATAGATGAAAGTGGGAAAAAATACCCAACAGTTTATTAACAATCAGAATGCCGACAGGACAAGGGGAAAAAAGTAAATAAATGCTAGATATTAAACTGTCAGACCTTATCCCCCCCACACACCGGAACAATACCCCGAAATGCCAGGGAAAATACCCGCTCATGATGGGACACGCGGTACAAGATGGCGCCGCCTTCTCCCTCAGGGAAAATAACTCAAACAGGAGCATCACGCAGCACTTCGGGCAACAGATGAAAACCCGGTGACTCTCTGGCGTCGACCTCCTCTCCACGGCAGAAGAAGCAGCTGGGCTGGAGCCTCTTGGTTTGCTTTCTCTGCCCGGCTCGGCTTCCCGAGGGTTGGNNNNGGCTTCCCGAGGTTTGGGGTCGGAACGGAGCGGCCCCTCTCCCGCCGGTCCCGTTTCTCTGGTCTCGGACTAACAAGCTGTCCGGTTCACCTCAAAGATAGCTGAAGGATTGCTGCTGCAGCTTCTCCAAGGCCAGGGAAGGGAAGAACTTCTTGCCAGGATTGACAAAACCAAGCTAGCCAAGCAAAACCAGACTGCACCGCACCCTGGGACGTGAGGCTTTCAAAAAAGCCCGCCAGAGAGCCCAAAGCTCCCCCCTCCCCCGGCCACACACCTTAAAGATACGACAACCATTTTGGGCATGAAGCGGACGATCATGGAATAGATTATCATCATAAATCACCCCAAGACAACCGCTTGCTCAGGTCTTCTACAGTGGACAATTTTTGTCTCCTAGACACAATGTATTAAATTTCACTTGACGTTTACCGGGCCTGTTGCTGTGCTGCCTTCACATGAGCATGAATGGACAACAGGTATGATTCTAGATGCACCCAGGTGATGCTGAGTTGAGGAAGAAAAAAGAGGCTTATAACTAAATACATAGTATTTCTATATTAATATATATTATTATGTGTCCATAAAAAGTATTTAAATAAATATATAAAGAAGTACAGACAGTTGGGCAAATAGCTCTGCAAAACCTACCAGAAAAATATCACTGGAGCAAAGTACTATCAAACCACAGGGCTAGAGCTTTCCTTTCTTTCTCATGCAGATTTCCCTATCTCAAGGCAAAGGTGTGGAGAAGCAGCCAGCTTCTGGCTCACAGGTGAACACATTGCTCAGGAGACTGTTATTCCACCCTCAATATAATGAGTCAGTGTGTTTATACAGTTAAACTATTAAGATAATTTTACTCCTCAAAGTCTCAAAGCTTCCATAATTAGCCTCTGGCAATTTTAGGTTTGGAGTTATTAATATGAATTGGAGGTTCATTCCTGTACAATTGCCTGTCCTGGCGGTTGGCCGTGTTTGACTGGTTTGGGGGTGCCTGGCATAGCTCTGACAGTGATCTGCAGGCTCAAGTCCTCACACAGCTTTTCCTGCCTACCTGTAGTAACTACAAGCAATGATGTTCTTGGGATTATAAAGCAGAATACCCTACTGAAGTAGCAAAAAACGTTTTGGTGATTCACTGGAGAGTCCCAGGAAACACACAGTGACTGGGAACTGTCTGAAGGCAGCACAGAATAGAGACATGAAGGCTTTTCTGTTTGGTCTGGGTGGCTTCAGCAAGAGGGCTTCATTACCTGGGATTATTCCTTGTGTTTTCCAGGATTTGTGCTTCGTTTTCAAGCTTGGCTTTGTACTGCCAGGCTCTCATGCAGGTACCAGCAGATTTGCATGAGCTCAATGTGCAACTACTTTGCTGGAGCTGTCAGCAGTTTTGGTGACAGAGCTGGGACCTGGCCCTGAGGGCCCAGTGCAAGTTCAACCTGGGACCAGCAGAAGCTCTCAGCATCACCAGGATTTCTCTCCACAGACTTCATGCAGTGCAATGAAGGCAAGCTCTCCCCTACAAATGGCTGGGAGGGAGGGGCTGAAGAAGGGGGATTTTTCACCTTGAGCTCCTGTAGTTGCCTGAGGGACAAGCGTGTCACACACTTTGCTTTTCTGTTAAAAACAGGCCTGAAGGCACCTTCTTTATTTAATGTTTATGTAGCCCTGGCAAAGCACCATGTACGTGGACTTGAAGCACCGTGTCCAGTTCAAGCACACCTGATCACCAAAGTTCTCAGATCCCTTTTGTTCTACACTCATGTTAGATGTCCTCAGACTATGGCAAATCTGAGATTGATCTCTGGAGACAAATTTTGGGGTCAGACCAGTTCAGCATTTAGTTACAAGTCCCCTAAGCCACAGTTTCCAGTGCTATGCTGCCATTCAGGGAACTCTGAAGGCAGCCAGGATGTGTCACTGAGTACTTGGAGAGCTCTGGCATTCAAGGCTCGGTCGCAGCCAGGAGAGTCTTCAAACAAGGCTTGGGTAGTAGAAACAAAATGGTTATGGATTTGCCCCATTGAACAGCACCTTCCTTCAGCTGCTGGCCAGGAAAAATCATTTCAGAGGTGCTGGCAGACAGCCCGGGCACATGGATGCAGGATTGAGCAGCCTTTGATCGGCTCAGCTTGTTAATCTGCCCACACGTGCCATGTGTCTCCTCCCCAGGAGCTCCCAGCTGCTTTGGTGCCTGGCAAACCTCCCATGTCCGCCCTTCCCTCCCTCCTCCTCTCTAAGCACCTGCTTTCTGTGGCAAGGGAGGGAGTGGAGCCCTGGCTCTCCTCTTCCCTGCCAGCCCAGTCATTGTGCAGTGCAAGCCCTGCTCTCCAGTCATGTCTCCTCAGCTGCAAGGAAGAGACAAAAGGGAGCTGCTCAGATCACGATCTATGCATCAAGCCCAGGCATCTCCCCCACCATTCCCACGCTCTCCATACTGATGGGCCTTTGGCAGCCCTCCCACCATGACCCTAAAGTCATTCCTGACTGTGCTTCTCATGCCTCACATGGGCCCTCTGGGTAAACAAAAGCCACCCAAACTCTCCACCAAATGCGAGTCCTCCTTCCGCTGCCTGCAGCAGCCAGGCTGGCAGTTCCCTGCCTGTGCCCTGCTGGGGTCCCTCCTCCTGGCCTGTGCAGCTGTCCTTGGGGACAGTGGCAGCTGCTGGGGTGGGGAGGGGGGATCTTTCAAAGTGCCAATTTGTAATGGGCTGCCATGGGAAGGAATCAAAAATGCTGAGACGCCCTGCTTGCCTGCCCGTGTACCCTCAGCTACCCTCCCTGGCACGGGTGGGCATCCCTGGAGTGGGTGAAACCTCTTGAGGACCAAGCCAGATCTGGATGGTGTTTCTCCCTTGCTGTTGACTTGAAAAATCAAATCTAGGATGATTCTAACCCTCCTGGATGAGCATCCTGACAGGGATGGTACAGTGGTGTTAGTTGGTGAGGTGAAACAGCCCACCTGCCAGTCCCCAGCCTTCCCCCACATCCCTGTGTGCCAGTGGCTGCTGCTGGGAAAACCAGTGATGCATCTTCTCTGGAAATAACAAGCATGTGATTGTTCCTAATCCGACCTAGCCAAAGCAGTCCTGATAAGAACAATCCCTCATCAGGACTGTTCTGATGACCTTGGACAGAAGCTGCTGTCCCTGCGAATCATTCCCAGCTGCACCAATACTCCTTCAGAAATATTTCCTGAGTACAGCACCCTACTCCTCCAGAAATGCCAAGGATCTTGCCCAAACTTTGCCTTTGACACACAGGGCCTAATGATGGGCAACATCTCCCACTCAAACTGGAGTCCCAGAACAAGAGTAAACCGTCACAGGTCAAAAACAGGGAGTCAGGAAGCACCCCTCGCTGTGCCTGCCCCCACCCAACTGTGTCCCCCCATACACCACTCATACACTCTGCATGGGGATATGATCCCTCTGGGAGCTTCTCTGTGTATTTTAGGATTCTTTCTGTGCTTGCCAGGACAGAAGTAGTGTGTGCTTGAGACAGCTCTGTGTCTGCTTCCTCATGTGATGTCACACCACTGCCATATGGTCCTCACCCAGTCCCATCAGGTGGTGGCAGCCCACAGCCCCACCCAGGCAAGCAAAGCAGGGGGTTGTACCGACAGCCAGCAGTAAGAATTTGCGCTTCCTTCTCCCTGTATTTACCCCACAGAAACAAAATGCAAATATGTGTTTAAAAAAACAAACTGCAGGGAGCTGGCAGGGGACCAGGTGTCATGTCTGTGTCACTGTGTCAGCTCTTGCAGGGCCTACGGCAGCATCACCAAGACAACAACCTTTCAAAGGAGGAGCAGTCGGTTCCCCTGGAGAACAGAGCAGCAGCCTGACCCGGCAGCCTCCAAGGTCTGCTTGGCTCTAGATAAGCATCTGCTTCCCCCAACAGCACTTATCTCCTTTTCCAAGGCTCTCAGTCACTGAAGCTTCATGACTGATTTACCTTTTCCAGCAAACTAGCTGGGAGGTGAATATTATTTCATGCCAGAGATAAGGGCACATTGATTGAACTCACCTAGAAAGCCTGTTAAAAAGAAGGAAGAGAATTTAAACCTGTGGAGCCCTGGTATTGCTCATTAGCTGCAGGCAGAGGCTTTACTCCATGTGGGAGTGCAGCTGATCCCCCTACAAACCATTTCTCACCAAAGACCCTGTTAGGAAACCATTTTATCGAACTGCCCTGTGGCTGGGCAGAAATGAGAAGATGGAAGGTGCTACCTAGTAGAAGCATAACATTTCCAATCCTGGGTTAAAATGAGGGCTTTTTTTTTTTTTTAAATGGGAGGTTGGGAAAGTGGAGGGGGTATAAAAAGAATCTCTTTGGAGAAACAGAAGTTTGAGTTCCTTATGCCTCTAGGATTTGGCGCAGGGATCAAAGGTAGTGTGTTTGGCCCACCTTGCTTAGTCTGTAGCCCTGTCTCCCTGCACACCTGCCCGTGTCAAAGCTGAGGAGAGCTGAGGCTCAGCTTTTCCTTGCTGAGAACCCACTGGTGCCCCACTGTGACCATCCCCAGTGAGCTGAGCCTGGCTTTCTTCCCCACTGTGAGCATCCCCAGTGAGCTGAGCCTGGCTTTCTGCCCCAGCAGATGCAAAGATCTCATGCTCGCTCCCAGCAGCTTCCTCTTCCTCCCAATGTAGGGGAAGCCCAGCACCCTGCCTGCTGGCACCCCTCCAGACACCCCTGCTGACACTGCCTGCCTGCAGCGAGCACAGTGGAGCTTGGACAACAAGTGCAACATATCCTCTGGCCAAAGGGAAGGAATTCCTGAATGGAATGCACGCACCATTCAGCTTCTGGCTCAAGCAATATCTTGCTGTGGTCCCGATGGGGATAACAACGTGGCAGGAAAAACTACACTGGGAAAAAGACACGTGTGGGGGCTGAGGTGGGGAGAGGAAGGAGCAACGTAAGCAAAAGCAGGAAATGCTATGGTGAGCCAAATGAGACTGCAGGGAGAGGTCTTCTTCATGTGCCAGGGATCTGGCCAAGCACTGACTTCACTTTTGTTCTTTGAAGAGGGAGAAAGACACTGGTTCACTCAGCCTATGGCCCAAAGAACTTCGGGAACAAACCCTTCTGTTGCCCTCTCCTGGAGCCAGTTCTGCTCCTACAGGGAAGGTTTGCCATCCAAAGACAGCAGGGCAAGAGTGAGAGAAAAAAATTAAATCTGTTGAGTGTTTTCTGGTGCCCCAGCAGTTGAAGATCCCATCTGACATCTTAAAGGCACCTAATTTGTCCTGAAGTTTGGGTACATACAGGAAAACTCAAGCCTTGCCAGAGTGCCATGTTTGGGCATCTGACTGCATGTTGAATTTCCCTTATTCTCACTCAAAAGAAGCCTGCAAATGTTTCTTGCAGCCTTCTTTTCAAGGGCAGCAATTGATCAGGGGTTTTTTTTATTTTAGTAAAGCAAGACTGGCAGTTGGAAATACATTTCAGTGAGCATTGTAAAGTATTAATAAGAGGAGTCCTGAAACGAATTCAGGTGGTGCAGACTGCAGCATGCCCTGTGTGCACACAGGGTTTAGAAATAGAAATTTTTAGGAATAACTACGGTGCTGGTGCCCCAGACTGTTTGTTGCCCAATTCATGCAATAGTTTCTCTTTGTTTACTTAAGATTAGGCCCCATCAGTCTCCAGGTTGTTTAGTAGGGAAATGGTACATTTGTGCCTTTTTTTAAGGCTTTCTGCATGGGGACTCAGGAGTGTTCAGGGCTGACATTTTGGAGATGTCCCTCTCAGCATCCTTGTTGCTTCCACAGCCCTGTGTTGTACTGAGCCATTTTCCTAAGTGATGCATTGTGGGAATTTGAGAAAATACCGTCAGCATGCAGTCTGAAAACTTGCTGTTCTCACTCAGTGGAAGTAAAACAATTCCTTCCCTAAGAGAAGTAGAAACATGTTTTTGGGGCAAAACCACACTAAACG
The DNA here is from genome assembly GCA_013398055.1 of Ifrita kowaldi. Lineage (NCBI taxonomy): Eukaryota > Metazoa > Chordata > Aves > Passeriformes > Cinclosomatidae > Ifrita > Ifrita kowaldi. Next base: position 354,919 of record VZRS01012136.1, read on the forward strand.
TGTCTCTTCTGGGGAATGTCCTTGACATCTGTTTTTAAACATGTGTTAATGAACAAACCAGTGCCTCCAAGCAGAGTCACGGCTCCCAGAGGAACATCTTAATCATTAACCATAAAATGCACAATTTCCCTGCAGCTTAGAGAGCAGGGGTTTAGATGGAGATCTCGTTAAGGGCCATCAGGAAACATCCCAGCTCAAGTGCCTGGGAGGGCACTGAACAGGGACCACTCACAGCCCATGGTGCATTATTGTTTACATTGACTGAAGATGTTCCCCCCCAGTTACTGATCTGCAGCAAGCACAGAACTGAACTCTGATATACATCCCAGGAGGACTTTAGTTTGGTCTCTTTACAGCTTAAAAAGAGGTTTTTGCCCTGGATTCCTCTTGTCATCCCATTTAATCAGAAGTATCCAGACATTGCTGAGCTGTTCTCAAGTTCAGTGGTTTTCAGATCTGCCCTCTAGCATGCAGGAGGGAGAGTTCAGGTCAACCCCAAAAGGAGCAAGTAGGCTCACAAAAACTCAGGAAGTTTTTAATCAAGGCATCCCCAAGCTAATTTGTAGGTGGGGTTTTTATTTGTTTCTGTGTTTGTTTTTGTTACGTAGTCAGATGTTCTGATGGCCCTGTGCAAGTGCGGGGAAGCTGCACTGTGTGAAACATGTGAAACCCGAGATGTGACCTTGGAAGGCAGAGTTTGCTTTGATTTTCTTAAGGCTGAGGAGAGGAGAACCAGTGAGAGCTGGAGGCACAGAAGTCACGCTGCAAAGGATGCTGCCCCATGGGCTGATCGCCCCCTTTGTCAGCCCAGCATCTCTATCAGCTGCCCCACAAACACTCTGATTCCAGTCGGTCCCGCTCCCTTCACAAACAGAACATTTGCTTTCAAATACTGAAGCCAAAATCAGTTGCTGAAAAGGACATCCAGGTACCGAATAGCCTGGAAGGAGAGGGTTGATTTCTTTTAATGTCTGTGTGTACACATCAAGCCAGCTCTGTAAACAAACTGGTGCCAGCAACTGAAAGTTCCCAGGGTTTCCAGCAACAGGAGGGGAAAACTGGCATGGAAAAAGAAAATGCAAAGTCTGCACCATCCCCAGGCACACGGGAGCTGAAGGAAGAACAGATTCAGGTTACTGGGCCAAAAATGCTCTCTGTCTTTCATCATGTGTTTACAGAGCTTGTGCAGTCCTTTCCGTATACCTTAATGCAGCATCCAAATAACTTTGTCCTAGAAAGAGGAGACAGGGCTAAACAGCTTTTTAGTAACTCATCACTGTTCACAGAAATCTTGATCAAGGGCAGTGGTGAGTCTTCTGCTCTGTATTGGTGGCAAGTAGTGGTTAAGCCAAGCTAGGGCTTGAGGAGAAAGCACTATTAAAATAACCTTTCCCCTTCTGAGTGACATCCTCATCTTCTGTGGAGGGATTAGAAATCCTACACAAAGGGCAGTTGGCCTTTACATCAACTGCCTGCTCCTGTTTCTTCAGGGAGCCCCTCATTCTTCAGGGGGGATGCAGGGAAGACCAGTGAGTTCACTCCCAGTGACCTGAAAGCCACTGGGAACTGTAGGTGGAGCTTATGACCAAAGCTTCCCCGGGGGAAGGATTGGAGTCAGGGTAGACAACGTTATGTTGCAATTTCTGGGACAAAAATGTGTAAACAAGCTATTGACCCACTGAACTCTAGCTACAAGAAGAGGACAAACCAAGCAGAAGCACTGAGCTCCACTAGACCCTGAGTCCTGCTCCCTCAGGTCAGGTTCTGGCAAACACCACTTAGAGCTTTAAGGTAGCTTCTTTAAGCATCATCATCTACTGCTGTTTCAGCTGGAAGCATACCAAGATCCACAGGATCATCTCCAGGTTGACCCAGTGGAGATTACCTTTTAAAGCCCAATTTCCTACATCTCCTGCCCAATGCCTTTGCAATTTTACACGTGTTTCTTGAGCCAAACAAATCATCCCGTTACACTTCTCAGAGGTCAGCAAGCTTGTACTCACAGAGCATCCAGTTTTGCTGGAGCCCATGCAGTGATGCAATACCAGCAGCTTTCCAAAACAAAGCTCGCTTGATGGATGCACAATGCCAGCCTTACACCATTCTACCACTGAAGCAACCCGTGGCTCACAAGTACTGGAGGTAAGGTTAGTCCTAGAGCAAAATATTCTGTCAGAACAGAAAGTAATTACCTTACAGATTTGGTCAGATCCCTGCCAAGATTTCTGGCTCATTGCACTGTTCAGTGATGACTTAGACTTGATGTGAGGAGTCCAAAACTTGACAGAAGAACATAAGGTCCTCAAGGTAGTGTGAACCTGCTTTTTATGCCTAACGCAGGAGTGCTAAAATGGGTCTGATACAAACCCATACTGGAAGAGTCCTACTGAAAAAGCTGTATCCAGAGACTTAATTTACAGCTGAATTCTGAAAGCCTTGGTCTCTCCCACAGGTGAAGATAAAAGTGAAACATTACCAGGAAGTCTGACATCTGAGATAGAAACTCTTTGCAACTATAAATATTTCAGTGGGAGACTGTAGTTTTGTTAGTTCTCTGGATGCTGTGTTATTACACTGAGCAGCAGATGAAAGCAAGAGGCCTAGTTTGAGTGCTGAAGAGAGTGAGGATGCTGGCTGGCATCCCCTTCCTCAGGGCATTCCTGCCTGGAGGACCTTTGCTGGACATCCCCACTTCAGCATCCAGGTTCATTTGAAGCCACTCTCTTCTGTTGGCAGCTCTTGCACGGTGCCAAGCTGACAGCCTGGGAGGCTGTGAGCCATGAAGCAGCCAAAGGCAGCAGCAATGTGAGCTGGAGATCGGGAAGCCCCTTCTCTGGAAGATCCATGCTTCTGTGTTGCCACCTTGCTCTGGCACTGAGCATCAACTCACAGTGCCCTGGAGGGGCCATGGCAGAGCAAGGCCCTGAGGATGCCCAGTGAGAACCAGTGACTTGTGCAACAAGGGCATTTTAAAACTGCTATTTACAACCTCTCCAGTTTTGTCTTTCTTTTCCATCCCTTCCTCTTTTTTGTCTTTACTTTCTTGGGAAGTGAGAACACAAATTTTGACAGAAACTGTGGTTTCACATACAACACAGCTGGAGCATTCAGCCCTGGAAACTTCTGCTTGAGTATGACTTACTAGTTCTTGATTTTGTCTTCTTTTGATTAAATCTAAAGATCATAGCCATGAAATCCACTTGCTCCTCAGGAAGCATCACTACCTGTCAGTTACTCAAGACTTTTGTAGGTGTAAAAAAATACCTTTAATATTTTATAAAAGCCTCATATTTCTAGATAAATCTAGCAAAAGTATAGAAAAAAATCAAAACTAGTTGGCAGAGGTCAGAAAGGAAAATAAATGAAGACATTACGAAAAACTTCCATTTTACTTTAGGTTGCTCCTGCTTTCAGACTGGAGTGAAAAGACCTCAGAGAATTTAAAAAACCTGAAGTTTGTGTCTTGAGCCTTCATCTAAAACATAATTCAATGTAAACGAATTATGATTAAAAAATGAAAAAATGGTTCATGTTATTTCTAAAGACAAGTCAGTATTTTTCCAAGCAACTCTAATGAGGGATTTGTGAAATAACCATTTGTCTTTGCAGCTGTAGCCTTCTAATTAGACTTTCATTCTAAGGTGAATTTTTAAACCCTTCAGACCTGAGACATTACACACAGTCCTCTATAATCTCTTCCTGAGGAAATTATTGTATTATTTAGTGTTCTTTGTGTTGGGTAATTACAGCAGACTTCTTTCCTCCTTTCCATTCCTTGTTCTCTTTGTGTACATTTGCTAGGGGTTCATAGGGCCACAGTCTCTGCTGCCTTCCAGTGTATATTATTCTTCAGTGAGATGCAGCAAGAAGAGAGGAGGGGGCACGGGCTTGGAGGGATTATTCAGCATGGAAGATTTGGGTTTTTAACACAGAAACTGCAATGCCCTGTGCCTTCAATACACGTCAAGACAAACACAGCATAGCAGCTGCCTCACAGGCTGTAGGAGGAAGTGCAACGGCAGGGAGAAAAAAGCACATGCAGAGGAAACTGTGAGAGTTTCCAGATGGCAAACACCAGAACAGAGGTCAGCAAATGTTTGAGATGATTGCAGGCAATGCTTTTCCTCAGCCCAACCAAAGGCTGTGTGTCCTGCTGGGGAGGAGATCTCTGTCTCGAGACACGATACAGGCAACTGGTAATGCTTCAACTCTGTTCAAGGCTGTGCCTTTTGGGGCTGCTGTGTTTCTCACTTGGTGGGAGGTGGGAGTTTCTCATAGATATCCTCACAAAATGTCAGAGCTCTTTAGACAGCAGTTTCCAGTCCTGACTTTAAAGGGCCTTCGAAGTTGTGGGCTTTGAAAATTAGGAAGGATGGCTGATTCCCAAGGCATATTTTATTTCCACAAGAAGGGAACAATGAATAAAAGTAACATTCTCTAGTACTGGCAGCAGAGGCAGCATCTGTAAGGCTTTCTGAGAAGATATTTAGTCCAGCATACTGGGCTGGAATTCAAGTGCTGTGTGCTGTTCCTGGCTCTGCCAGAGCCTGCCTGTGACCTGTAACAAACCCCCTCACCTCTGCTTGCTCTCCTGCCTTTTCTAGCACCATTCCTCAGTGCCTGTACCACTTCTCAAATGGCTTCGGGTCAGGATGTTTTCTCCAAAGGCAGGACTCAGTGTATTCATGCAAGGCAGACTGGACTGCATTCAGACTTTATTGGCTAATCCCTATTTAATGAGACTGGTAAGAAGCCGTGTATATATATACACACACAAAGCCTTGTTTGCACATTATAATACAATGGCACTTACTGCTGAGGCAATAGGAGCTCTGCATACTTTGGAAATGAAAGCCATAAAAAGTGAATCTTGCATTAGGAAAAAACAAGTAGCCTGCTTTTTAGTGATCAGCTTTGTTGCCTGGGTACCAAGTACAGAAGCTCCTTTTTGCTTCTTGCCAGGAGCCTGTAAGGGTATGCTGTATTTTATTTCAGTCCAGAGCCATTATGGCCATTTATCCATCTCCACAGAAGTGCTCCATTTGCTGCTTCACATAGACCCAGGCTGGCATCAGAGACAATCCTCCCTGCCTGGTGAGGGAACTCACCCAAGGTTGCCTCAAGGATCTTTCAAGGAAGGATTTGAATTCTCAAAAGCCTTATTGTCTTGGTAAGGCCCAGAAAACAGCAATCCTTCATCTACCTGCTTTTCTGTAAGCCACTGAAGGAACACAAGGCTGTGCTGCCCAGCAGCTGGTGGCTGTATCAAATGGGACAGCTGAACTGGGGTGGAGAAACTGCAGCAGAGACTGCTGGACTTGTGTTTTACCAGCCTGGAAAAGCTGTGATGACTTGCTGATGCAGTCTGCAGACAAGACAAGACTGGTGTCTTGAGGCACCAGCAGATTCAGTGTGATTTAACACAGCATCACTCATCAGCTGAACCTCAGGAACTCACAGCACTGCAGTTGGAAAGCAGAATACATGAAGCTCACAGGTGCTGGCACTTGGTCTAAGGACAGTCACCTTTCTTTATTCTGGGAATGAATTTGCTTTCTCATTTTCTATTGCAAATCAGAGGATTCATTCTTCAGTTCCAAGTCCTAGAGACTTGCAGAATTAAGCCAGGTCCCTGCCTTCCCATCAACAAGTCTAATAAAGTTGCAGGACATATTAGGTCCCTGAACACCACGGCTGCAAGCCCCAGTGCCCTTGAGGGGCTTCCACAGCCATAATCACAGAGGAGAAATAACTACATCCACCCAGAGGAGTGAAACCCAGCTGATTCCATTTAAGCTGCAGTGCAACCTCAGCCAAGTCAATATGCAGGAAGAAGCAGAAGTTCTTATTGATAGTTGCAAATTTTCAGACTCACAATGAAAGGGCACTGATTTGCACAGTATCATTTCCAGGTTTTTGAGAACACTTATCACTCTTCCAAGCTGCTGTAAAGAAAAGTGCCAAAGAACACCGGTGGAATTTTCCCAGAAGTATCTTCAGTGCTGGGGAAACAGGGATTTTCCAATAAGGGTTCTTCTGACCCATAAGTGAAGAAGCCTAGCAGTGAAAACACTGCAGTTCTCAAACAATAAGAGGTCAAAATACTGGTAAATCTCAGCTTCTTCCTACTACAGGAAACACCTTTGGCATTTGGTGGAAAGGCCCAGAGTCACAGAGAGCAAAAGCTGCTGTTGCTTTTTGCCAGTTTCTCCTTGCAAAGTGTGTTCCCTGAGGAAGGGCTGGAAATAAACTTCCCTAATCGATTCTGTACAGAACAGCAACTATAAAAATAGTGTCATTCTATTTAGTAGCATCACCACTGTCAAAGATGTTTAATTTACTAATTAATTGCATCCAATGCAGCCCAGAAACACCGGTTTTTCCAGTTAAAGAGAAGGCCCTGAGACTGTGCAAGGAAGATCCTTAATGAGCTGTAGTGAGGCACTTTGAGCATTTGTATTTTTTGTCTTACAGTAAGTGGTTGTAGGAGTGGTGGGAATACACACCAAACTGGGCCAATTACCCACTGAATCACCGCAAAGTGGTGGCTGAGATGAGCTATCTGGCTGGACAAGCAATAGCTTCCTTTAAAAGTAAAACATTTTGGTGTAAGAGTTAAAAGAACAAAAGTCACATTTTCATCAGTTAATAGCAGCTCCAGAGACAAGAATTGACAAAGTGGAAATAAACCCCAGCAGTGTCAAGAAAGAGCTCAAGCACAAATTGTTTTTACAAATCTACTGAAAGGAGGATCAATCAGTAGTTTTTAAACTGCCTTTCTGAAAAGTAAATCAGGTTGACCATAACCATTTTGAAGTTAAAGAACTAAGAAATACTTCACTACCTTTATGCTAAATCTTATGAAGTGCAAACACATTTAAATTGATGCTTTATCAGCCTATAAATCAGCTTTAATATTCAGTGACTATGAGTAAGAGAAGGTTTTACTCCAGTTCCTTTTTCTACTCCAGGTTCTCCAAGAAAATAGAAGGAACTTGCCATCAATAAGCAAGACTGAAAAAAAAAAAAATACCAGGAAGTGACTAAGCATTGTCTCTGCTCAGGAGTGTTGACTTACCTATGTCCCCACTAAGCATACCACACAACACTTAGGGGCATCTCACCCTTTTAAAAACCAATTCACATTGCAAAAGACACAAGCTGGACCATGCTTTGCTTTCCTTCAGGGTCTTTCCTCACCCTGAGAGATCACAGTAGAAATGCTGGTGTACAGCTGCAGTTCTGGGACTTACCCAAAGCATCTCACCAGAGAACTTGAGATTCCTCTCTGAATTTAAAAGGCACCTCAACTCCCTGAAAGGGGATCACCTCCAATCACACCTTTTATTACAGTTAGCACTACTGTGACTGAGTCCTCTTCCCTATTTGGTTCTGAGAAACATGAAATGAAGTGATGAGTCAGTCTCCATGGGTGGTTTCTCAAGAGCTTGAATTTACCCTTGGAATACTTCCCAAGAATCCAGACACCTATTACATATCAATAATATTTTCAACTATCCGCCAAGCCTCATTCTGAGCTGTGTGTTGTTCCCACCCCTTTCCCTATACTGTCATTTCCACTGGGCTTGCTGTGTGCAACAGTACTGTAAATGAAGCCTTCAGCAGCCTGGAGAAATTACCTGGCTGTTCATACTGGAACACCACATGAAGTGTTTGCAGTAAAATTCAATGCGTGCTGGTACCTTTTACCTTTGCTTTGAGGGTAGTCAACAGGGCAGATACAGGGAAGTGCTTTTACTAGAACTTTTCCCACCTCTAAAGCTGTAGACTTAGAAACTGATGTTCAGTCTGCTTTTCATTGCTTGCTTTAAACACCTTTCTATTAGAATTATACAATAAATGCTGAAGACACGTTGAAGTAGAAGATATATCCCAGAGCACTGAGCCTGTATCTCAGTCTGCCTTTGCAAGGATCCAACAGAGATTAAGGCCAGAAACAGCATCTGTTTTATCCGGCAGCTCTAACAGAGACTGAAGAATATCAACAACAGTGTTTTTAAGTGCTTTATATTTATTATAAAGTATTAATAACTGAATGTATGGAAAATGATTCTCTGTACAAGAGAGTAACATGACAGCTTTTACAAGTTCTGCTATACAGTACATGAAATGCTGCACATTTTTTCAGCCGCTTCAAACAGTATTTGCTATACAAGTCAAAAAGGGTAAACTTAGAAGTTTGTTTATAATACAGTGTGTTAGAAAGCACAAACAAGTAACATTCAAAATAAACAAGCTCCCAAAAATCAAAAGAAATCTTTAGATAGCATGTACACAGATTATACTCAAGTTTCAATATACATGTTATTGTTCCCCACAAGATGCTCCACTTTACTGGATTCCTGGAACATGATGAGAATTGAAGGTGCAAGAAAGGCACCTCTCAAGCCACATAAGAACTGGATGGGCAGAACAGCAATTTCCTGAAGTGTTCTCCACAGTCTCTGGCTCTACTATTTATTACAGCCATATACTGTGGCAACACAAGAAGAGAGACAGGCCTCAACTACCAGTACTGTCAATGCCAATCCAGTTATCTGGGGAGCATCTAGAGCAATTCAAGGCACTCTTCCCAGTGCTGCCAGCCCACAGAAGCCCCTGTGCAGGACACAGCATTTTAAGAGAACAACCAGGCTGGGCTAAAGCATGTTCTTGAACGACATGGAACAAACAGTTCAAAAACTCCTTCAGAACGTCCAGTTCAAAGTTCATTTGTACTTCACTTCCCAGGCACACCAGCCTAAGAGAAACATTCGTGTGTGTCACTAACACTTTAAAGCACACTGCTTCAATGTGTTTAGTTGCTTCTGGTTAAAGTGGTGTAAGATAGCAGCAGCTTTGAAGATAGTGTTCTTGGGGCATGGTGAACCTAAACTCACAGTAAGTTTTTAAGCCTACTTCACAGTTTAGCAGTTGTCTCCTTCGCTTTTCCTTCTCCTTAAGAGGCAGTGTCTACAATGAATCAGCTTTTACAACTGTTCCGCTTACAACACAAACCAGAATGCCAACACCTCCCAAAAATGTACTCACAGTAAGTTTGCTCTGATGCATGTGGTATTGACACTTAATTGTAAGCTTCTCCCATGATACAAAATAGCTTCTAGATTGAAAAGATTTAAAGATATTGCATGGTTGTATTTTACTTTTGCCTCCCAATCTCATTCCAACTATTTACTGAACTGTAAACAAGTAATTTTTATAGTCCTCAGTACTGTACACCTGCATTCCCAGGAACTGGAATTCAGTGACACCTTCATTAGAGATACAGTAGCCTAAGCACAGTGAAAGTTCTGTCCAGCTGCCCTCTTCATACAGTAACCAACAGGCCACTCCTCCCACATTCACACCTTCAGCTTTCTCTTCTGATCAAAGTAGGCATCAAATCTGGATAACGCATATTCCTGGAGAAATAAAGGACATTCAGTACTCAGTACAGTAAACAGCTGTTTTCTTTTTTGGGCTGGGGAAACATAATGAAGGTATTAACTGTGTTACTTTCCTAATCCATCATCTCAATGCACTAATTAGCTTTATTCAGAAGGATAATCTCTCCAGAGGTGTTCTGGCCTCTTAAAATTTCCTCCAGTTTTGTTTAAACTCTTAACACAATTAGCTGCTGACAAAATGTCAGAAAAAACAGGTACTAAAAAGGTCAGGACTTCACTGAAAAGGCTGGCTCCTGCAACATTTCCTACAAGATACTCCATGTACCTGCCAGTCCTATCACTTTCCAGTACACCGAGCACAGACCAAGAGGCAGACTGATCAGTTTCTCAGGTACAAGCTGCTACCTGGCACAGATATTGCTGCACACTGAACATCACCATGGGACAACATGTGCACTTTGAGTACTCAGTTCAAAATTCCCACTGCATGTTGGCCTCTCTCTTGCCTGGGACGTCTTACTGCAGAATAATGCTGCACTGCAAGGCCTGACACGAGGCTATACAGTCTCTACATAACAATGGGAACAATTCCTGAAGATTTTACGATCTTAGATGTTCTTTACATTCTTAAGGAAAGAGCACAAACTAGTAACAAATGGATTTTTAAAAGCTTTACTCCACTTAGAAGATACTAGTTGCTGTGAGAGGCCATTCTGTTGCCTTTTCAATAATATACCACAGGTTATTTAGATTATTCATTTTCAGTTGTGTAAAACTACAATTAAAAAACTTACCAGGTACCCAAACTCAATGGATGAGATCTTTGCTTGTATAATAGACCACAGACCCCAGAAGAAGTGTGATGCAAGGGCAAACCTGAAATTACAAGGCTATGTTATTGAACTAAATACCAGCTAAGTCACAACACCTTATTTCAATGTCCTCTTAGAACAGCATTCTCTAGTTTGGGGATGTCCACCTTTTCTTCAACTGTGCTACTATAAAAATAATTCCATTAGCTTCCCCATGAAGAAGTAGTCTGTTTACTCCACTATTAGTGTATATCATATATCTAATGTTACAGTGGACAGATTGTTCTTTACCACATATCAATCTGTCTTTACCACATATCAAGAGGTTTCAATCTCTCTTGGCTCAATTTCCTCCACCCAGTGAGATATACACAAGTACAAGGTACCACAGTGAAGTCTGAAGATACAGTTGTACAAGGAAAGTTACCTGTTAACTTCTACCAACACTTCTTCTTCTAGTTTGGACTTCTCTTCATTGCTCAGATTTTCAAAGCCATCATGGAATGCAGACAGGTAACTGGAGAGAAAATGAAGCTGGAAGGCAAGTAAACAACTGAGTTACAACTTTTCATCTCAGGATATATTTGCTTCCTTCAGACCTAGGCAGACTTTCTAGTAAGTTGGCATTTATTTTTTTCCGAACAGGAACAGTGTTGGAGTTAGCTTTAAGATTAATGGTGCTTCCAACAATTGCTTGAAAGTCTGGTTTAAGAAAAGCCATAATATTAGGACAGGCAGCACAGTGCTACTGCCAACTAATTTCACAGTGGCTGTCCACAACTACTGGACTTTTTGCAGTGGATGGCAACACAGCACGTAGTAAATATTCTATCCTGAATAGTTATGAAGTTCCTATGACTTTTAAAGCAAAGGTAGTCAGGATTAGAGGAAGTATTACACTTCAGGAAGTCATGGAGGAAAGATCTTGGGCCACAGTAAGTCCAAAAGAACTGAAAAAGAGTTAAGAAGTGGAGACTGTGGACACTGGCCTTTAATGATGTCTTTTGTGTCTACCTGTTGTTTCTTCGAAGGATATTTAAGAACACTGGCTTTGAAGAACGGGTACTTCTCATATGAGTAATCATACATCCATTCACAGAAGTGATTTCCAATGTCAAATCCTCTGAAAAAGAAATAAAGACAAAGTACCTCAATATTTGCAAACTAGCAATCTGGGCTTTTTTTTTAGCAAACCCAAAATCAAGTTTAAAAGCACTGGGCTACTCAGAAGTTACTGCAGTTTTGCTGGAGGTAGAGAATTGATAACCAGAAGACAACTTCTTGCAAGTTATTAAAAACAATTAGTAAAGAGGGGCAGTTAAGAATGAAAGCTACCAGCTACATGAAAATGCTAGACTTTGCTACCCAACTTTATACCAATGGAGACAATAAAAATACTTGAGTATGCACTGCATCTCAGCATGAAGTCAGACATCTCTAACATTGGCATTACTGCAGGCAAAGAGATAATATTCCAAGTTTTCAACATATTCCACTTTTACATTATTGGAATTCACTGTTTCATTATGTTCCAGCTATGGGAATGTTTAATCACAGTGACTATGCACACTTAGATCATCGTTAAAAACGCTTAACTAGATGGCTGAGGGAAGAAAAAAAAGCATGTTGCATAACTGTACAGTGAAAAAACTTGTATTCTCATCTGCATAGATGAAAAAGCCACTAGAAAGGACAGAAGGAAAAAACACAAAAGCAAAGCTGCCCCGCATACATATGCACACAAAATCTACCCTTCTCCTCAGCTTCCCACTAGAAAGAAATTTTGACATGCAAGCAAGAAGCCATTTGTGCATAAACAAGCCCTCTAGTCTGAACAACGAAGGAGTCCCAACAGCTTTGCCTCTGCTGTGTGCCTAAACTCAACAGCATCAGAACCAGAGCTGGTTTGATTAGTTATATTTGCTAATCACCACTAACAGAGCAGAACACAATTTGCTAGAATAGACATGCAATCAGTACTGCAGTACTTGGCCTTCCTGTAGCATGCAGAAAGGAACAGTTCCATGCTGAAGAGAAAATAAAGTGTTTACCGGTAATTATAGCTGCTGTATTCAAAGTCAATGAGCATCAGCTTTTGGTTTTCTGAAGTCTCTCTGCCTTCCAGAAGTAAGATATTACCTGAAAATTAAGATAATACTGCATATTTAATAATGCAGGAAAATCAGAGGAAAGCAATACTGCGTATCTCAAGGAATGCTGTTCAGCTAATCCCAGTTATCCCTTATATCTGCACAGAAGAATTATAGGTGTGCTGGTTTTGGCAGGGGTAGTTAACTTTCTTCATAGTAGCTGGCACCAGGCTGTGTTTGGATTTGTGGTGTTGATAACACAGGGATGTTTTTGTTACTGCTGAGCAGTTCTTCTGTAGAGTCAAGGTCTTTTCTGCTTCACACTCCATCCCAAAAACAGACTGGGGGTGCAGAAGGAGTTGTGAGGAGACAGTTGAACAGCTGACTCCAGCTGACCAAAGGAATACTCCATACTATATGATATCATGCTCACTAGATAGAGTGGGAGGAAGGAGGAAGAAGGGATGTTTGGAGCGATGGTGTTTGTCTTCTCAAGCCACTGTTGTGTGTGATGGGGCCCTGCTCTCCTGGGGATGGCTGAACACCTGCCTGCCTGTGGGTAGCAGTGAATTAATTTCTTGGTTTACTTTGCTTGTGTGAGCAGCTTTTGCTTTCCCTAGTTAACTGCCTTTATCTCAGCCCACGAGTTCTCACTTTTACCCTTCCAATTCTCTTCCCAATCTCGCTGGAAAGACTGAGTGGCTCAGTTGCCAGCTGGGTTCAGTTAAACCACGACAACAGGAAAAGCCAAATTGCACTGGCTGTTCACCAGCTCTCTGGAAGTTGAGATATATGATAAACCTTGTAAAGCTGAAAGGAAGGAAGTTTTTTTCTGTACAGGGAGAGGCAGATTTATTCTCCCAAGGATCCTGTTTCCCCAGTTTACCTTGCAGCTGGCTCAGGTGGCCCTGTCAGCCTTAGCAGTCCATGCTGCATTGTTTCTTTCCACAGCTTGAGATCTGTAAGTTTTGCAGCATCTCTCATATCTGCATAGCACTATCATTGATCATACAACACTTGGGACAGAAATAGCTTTTCAGCAGCCTGAAAGTCACAGTCTGATCACCCTGCTGTTCTAGTATGTGGCACAACCAGTACCTATACAGAAAGTTTAGCCAGTTGCTTATGTCTTTCAATTCACATAGTCACTATAATTCATCTAAAAGACATCAAGTCTGCCTCTGTCAAGTACCAGTTAGTAAATAAATGAGAGCAATGTCAAGTTTTGCAGTAGTGTGAGCCCTCTCTGCAGCTACATCTGTTCTCCATGGCACACTCGTGCACCAACAGAAAAAGCAGCACAGTATTTCACACACACCCTCCAAACCCCTTGGAGTTTTAGGCTCCCCAGCTTGCCCCAGCCCTATTATGCTCTGACTCCTCCAGTAGTGCACCTTGCCACATCAGCAGGGAGACTTCAAACTCGACCACTACTGACACCTCAGGTTAGTGGCCTTTACTCCTTGTGCTGCCTGTCCCTATGTGTCTATCCTTCAGGGCAGTTCCTCAGCCTTAGCTGACAAGGCTGGGACCCCTGACAACAAAACAGCCCTGCACACAGTCCCAGCAGAGCATCCTTCCAGCTCAGCCCAGCTAACCCACTGTTCAGGTGACAGGGCACACAAACACAGCATACCCAGCACACCTTCAGCCTTGCTTCCCTCCTCATCTTTTTCAGTAACTGGCTCAGGAGAATTGTTATTTCTTCCATAACTCCCAGAGAACACTAAAAAAAGGTGGATAAGGTTTTCCTAGTGTTTCTTACCAGTACAAGTTAAAAACTGCCAAGTCAAACTACCCTACTCCATTTTCACCACTCGCTGCACTTTTTCAGCATCTTTCTTTTAAAATTACTGAAGTATATCCTACCCTGATCATGTACATTGCAGCAAAGCAAGGTATGGTCTAAACAGAAAACACATAAGGCTCCCATCACCAACTGACCTGTACTATCAGAGTGTGAGTAAATTCTTGGCCTAACCCAGTCATGACACCAGAGTTCTCTGAAAAAGCCTGAAGGGTTGCAGAAGCCAATACTTCGCTTTGGTACTGTAGCACACCAGAGTGCACAGGTTGCTGCTTCAGGGCAGTACCTCCACAACGTGGCTGCCTCTCAGAGAGCAAACAAGTGACCAGGAAAGGCTCAACAGTACATCACTGAACAATACTGAAATATTAGCAGCTTACCCTCTTGACAATCATTGTGGCAAAATACAACTGGTGAAGAAGTAGCTTCAAGCATAGCTCTAGAAAAAAGCAACAGAGCATCTTTTAAGTAACAAATCACTAAAGTTCAATTAGACTTCCAAGTAATTTTGTTGTAAGAATCTGAAACACTATTCCCTCCCAGCAACACCTTATTTTCTTAACTAGGAACAAAACATCTGCACAATGAAGTTTGACTTCACTGATCAGTAAGTCAGATCAGCAATTTTGTCATAGAATTTTGTATCTGTATGAGACTCAGGCTGGTCACAGAACCAAAAATAATCCCCAGCTTGCAAAGTAAAATGAAGTGTTATACTGTATAACATGTCTGAACAAGTATACAAAAAAATCCATCCAGAAACTGTGGAGGTTAGAAGATAGTGGTAGACAAAATAAGCCTACCTTAGATTTTTCATTTCCTGGGGGAGATTGTAACTGAGAAGTTTGTTCAGTTTTCTGGTTTGGGATTCTCTGGTAAATTTAATTCTCAGCACTTGATTTAGATACCTGTTAAAAAAGAAGAGACAATAATACAGGATTTATAACAACGAGTATATTATTCTTCCCATACTATGATACTATTTAAACTAAAATCAAGGAAGTTTAGAAGAGTTACTGAAGAAAACATTACTGTTGTTCAAGGTAACTGAAGTCCTTCATGTGATAGTTTCTGGGTACAGAGAAAGCTTGTGTTCTCAGGCATTCAGGAAGAATGATCTGCTTATCAAAATTACAACAGGTCACCTTTTTTCCCCATAAAGTATTGCATAACTTACTTTTCCATTGTTCCAAAAAGCCACTTAGGTTCCTTATTAAATGGCATTTTCATGCCATGAAATCTAGCCATCTTCTCAGCTATTTCAGCAGATATGTCAGGTAAGCTTAGTTCTTCAGTGCTTAGTTTCCTGCTCTGTAATAAAACACAGTGTTCTTAAAATACAGTTAATTAATTAAGAAGTGTGATTAATTACAAACACTAGCAACTAGGCTCTACTCAGCATAGTGTGAAATACTAGTATAGTACTCAAGCAATACCCTTTTTTGCTCACAGATGAATTGACAAAGTTACTGCCTTTGCAAAAGCTGTTAGCCAGCCCTACTTACAACTTAATCAATTCACTTCTAGATTCAAGACCTGGGGAGTATCACATCTCACACTAAGAATATCTTCAAAGCAGATCAAGTATAAATATTTAAGAACATCAAAAGCATCTGCTCTTGTTGCTGTTAAAGGGAAGTGTTACTCCACAGCTTCCCATGCTATGTTTGGTATCTAACAGGCTTTTTATCTTCATTTATTAGCCTCTGCTAGAGCTGAAGAGTTTTTAGGGATCTCCCTCTGGCAAGAGCTACAATGGGACTCTCTAACACCCACTCTAACTGTATCAAATTACAGCCAGCAATTACTACAGGCAGCCAAGTATTCCATTCCCCCATCCCTGCTTTTCTGGGCAGTCCAGAGACCTTCCTGTCATGATCAATTAAAACAGCTTCCAGCAGCCCACGAACTAATTATGAGCAGGACTTACGGGAATGAATTCCTCCAGTCGCCCTTGTGGGAAGATTCCATACAGCTTTGGGCCAAGCGCTCTCTCTGCAAGAATGGCAAACATAACACTTTCCAGAACCATGGCTTCTGCCCCCTACCAAAAAAATGAAAGCATTAGTTGGTGCTTCCACAGAAATTAACTTGGGTGTGCACAATAGCTAAACTGTTACCAAGTGAGAAATTTCAGGGCTAGCTTTGAAAAGACTCAACATTTTACTAATCAAAGGTTCTTGACTAATAACTTTTAGTCAGCATGGGAGCAATACAAGTATTTTGCTTTCAAGTTTAAAGTTGGGGAGGAAAATATGTATTACTTAACAGGTACTGTTGGTGGGCCAGGTCAAAGCAAAACTGCAAAAACCAAAACACCCTCTCCTCTCTAACCTGTGGGAACTCTGCAAATTCATTTCCTGGAGGAGTTCATCTCACTGAAACAACACAGGAACTGTAAATATTATCCCATATCAGCTATTTTAACACTCTTCAGAACACTGCCTCTCAGAAGGACGTTTTAGCTGCACAAGTGAATTAAGTGAACAACTGAACAAAACAACTTTTCATTTAGAAGAATGACTTAGGATTTCCTTCCATTAAGCACATTTTAAGTATTCCTTTTTTTTTTAAAGTGAGGAAGTAATTTAAGCTCCCACTAAGGAACATGTGTGCGTGAATAAATGTTTTTCCCTTTCTACCACAAAACATACCTCAAGTTTCAGTAACTTTTCTCTAAGGTTTTCTTATATCAATAAACTTGGCTCATAACAATGACAAGCAGACAGCTTTTTAGTATGAATGCTTAAAAATTAATAGAAATGTGAACTATTTAGTGTCAAAAACACAGTTAAAAATCACTGAAGCGTAGCTTTCTGGATGGGTAAGATTATCTGTAAGCAAACACAGAGGTCACATTATAAATCTCAACTTTTAGCAATTATATTAACCAGAATCCAGCTCTACTCAAATCCTAAAGATCTGCCAAGCCCCTGCCTGCTTTTGAGCAGCTCATCTCACAGTCAGACCCACAACACCTAAAAGCATAAAATTAAGAGCACAAAATTAAGAAAGCTCTCAGGTATTTGTGACCACAGATCCTTTTGCATTATTGTGGTCAGCACAGTATCAGATGGTATATAACTCTATACGAGTTCCATTCTTGAGTACGCTCCAGGCAGTAGTGTTGATAAATTATTTTTATTATTGCCCCACACCTTATTCTGAGATCTTCAAGAAATTCTAGCATTTCATACTGAAGTGTAGTAAAGACTTGTGTAACTGTGTTCTGAAGCACTGAGACTTTAAGACAATTTGCATACGAATGTATTGCATTCATGTTCTCCACCATTTTCTCATCTCAGTTCCTTGAAGCACCAAATGCTTTATCCCCTAACACACCAAAAATGTTTTTAATCATTTCACATGCCCTCACCATCACAGGTCTGAACTCTTCCTTTCAGTTATCATATCTTACTGAAAAACCAACTCACTATTCTTGGATAACAGAAAGTACCAAAAAAAAAATTATTGATTAAGGCATCTCTTCATGCATGAGAAGTGACAAGCACTGGAAGAACTTCCTCTACTGAAGCAGAATGGTCATTTGAGCACAAAGTCCAAGGAACAATACCATCCATGTAATCTCAGGCACAAAGGCTTCTCCTCCTTAATACCCAAGGGACCTTTTACCACATCTCCACTCCCTACACTACTGTCAAACATAGGATAGATGTGGGCATAAACTACTAAAGGACATTAAAAAAAACCTATAGTATACTTCATATGGACACAGAACAAATCTTGGTGTCTGACTCTTCAGATTAATGTTCAACTGATGACTTTAAAGGATCAAGCATTGTAACCAAGGAAATGATGTACCTCAGTGCCTTCAAACACTTTGCAATATACTTATGCTGCCAAGACAACAACCTGTTATTTTAAGATCTCTCTCAATTTTGACCAGTTTCAGAGATGCATCCATAAGCACTTGTATTTAGATTTCTGGAGAAGATTGGACCACTCATGTTTTTAAATGAATACTTAGAGATCAATGTTTTATTTCAAACCTGACAATTATATACATTTTTCACAAGACTTTCCCAGGATGCAACTCCCATACAGGCAAGGACAGATCAAAAGCCTTTCTACACTTCAGTTGGAACTGAAACTTCTGCTTTTTTTCCTGCCTTAACAAACAGTCCACTATAAAATACACAAAGTAGTCATATTCTAAGGAAAATTACTGCAAATGATAGCAAAACCAAAGTAAAACATAAATAATTCCTGTTAAAAGGCCTTATGAGCTGACATAAGACTATCCAATGTCTAGACACAATTGTCACACACCAGGCAGCTCAGAAGCTACAATGCTTTTACCAGTGAACCCAGAAAATTTTATTCTCTCTAAAGGATGTCATCTCCTCTAATAACCTAGACACAAGAAAATTAACAAATCCATCCTGACAGTAATTCTTGAGAACACTGATTCAACAGTGAATTTTCAGCACTATGAGATTAATAGCAGAAAACAACCTATCAGTAGAGAATGACTATTTTCAAGCAACAAGTACCACAAATGAAGTTCTGAAGTTCAAAACCTTGTTTCCTGTACTGCAAAACTTCTACGAGCTTCTGGCACTAGGGTGGAGCTTGTTTGGACTTTTGTTTTCTTTTATAACTTTAGGGGTTGTTTTACAGGATTGTGGTAGAGGAGAAATCGAGCCATCTCCATTTTTCATCTTTGAAAAAAACTGAGGTATCAAACCAGCACATTTTTCAGTTCAATCTTGGTTCAACTGATTGAAGCTGTTCCAGTAAGCTAAACCAAGTTCAACAAAACTTCAAAACCAGTCACTCAACAACAAAAAATTTAAAACCAGTTTCAACTCCCTGGGAAGAAAAAAACCCCAAATCAAACGAGTGCTTGAAAATATTTCAGATGGCATTCCCAGCAGGCAAAAATACAAGGGGAGAAAAGCAGCACTTATCAATTGAGTAAAATGTACTTTTCCCTAGTTACTGCCAAAATCATTACAGAGCTGAAAACAGAGTACATAACCAAGGCATCTGGGTAGCATGCTGCAATGTTATCCCTTACTGAAAAAATACTGCCAGGGTAGAAAACTAAATTACCAAATCCTGTTCAGATGACTTTATGAAAAGATACACTCAGCTAAACATTATGCTACAGGAAAAGAAATGGTTCCAAATGCAAGAACTTTAAAGTTTGCAGAGCAGAGATGATCCAAGCACACTGTTAATCAGGAACACTTCGTTCTCTTCAGCTCCATGTACTTTCCTCAGGAGTTCATCAAATTATTAAAAAATTAGTGATTAGGTAAAGCAGAGAACTGATGTTCATCTACTTAAGAAGAAAGAGTCTAAACTAGAAATAGCAGTACTGATACCAATACTCAAAATGGTAAGAAACCATTTAGGGTAGAACTGCGGGGCTGTTTCTTCATAATGTGGGATGCTTAAATCTTTCCAGACTATGTCCAGACACTCACATTATAATGCTGCTTCTGTGAGAAAATAAATTTCTTTTCTTCATTACTTTTTACATTTTCTAGACACAGTCCAGGTGGAGTAACTACTGGTTTAAAACAAGCAGGATCACCACATTTCCCTATAATCTACAAAATTCTGTGAAATAAGTGAATTTAATTACTCACTTGCAAGTCATTTTCCTTCTGAGACTGTACAGACTCTCCCTTATTACAGGACCTCTATGAATGAGAAAAAGCAAACACAATGAGAAGATGAAATTTAAAGTTATTAACCTGCAACCACCAGAACAATGGGAGTAGAAGTACCAGCTACAATTAACTAGAAGTCTCAACACTGTCTTGGATCTCTGACAGCTACAGCACTAGTATCCATCTGACCTCTGACCACCACACTTTCAGCAACTCCAAAATCTTTCAAAAGGATGTGCCACTGAGACCAAGCCACTCCTGTAAATACCTGATTTTCACATATATTTTTATTGTTTCCTAGTCTTTCAAAACAAGATTTAAATGCACCATAAGCTCAGAGGAACGTTTTTAATTAAGAGAAAATTAAGTCCCTCTGCATGACATCTGGGATGAGATTCTTCCAGCCAAAGCACTTGAGACGCATTACAGAGATTACATAAAAGCCTTAGACTATTGGAAGAGGCATGTTATGAAGGTTGCAAAGCACTTCTTTTCCTTATTACCTTATTTGCCAAATTTTTTGTGGCTAGAATTTCCTTGTTTGAGCATGCTGTCTAGGCTATATGTCCAGTGTACCACTGGCTGTGCAAATCCAAGATTTTTCTTAGGATGAATTGCCCGTGTAAGCTAAAGGTGTCTCAGTAGGAACCACAGCATACTAGCAAAACTTTAACAAGTTCCATGCATAATGTATTGTGCTAAGGTTGTTAAGAGTCATTATAAAGCAATTTCAGAATATTAAACCATACCCTCAGCAACTGAACCCTCAATGGCACATGCTTTTAATAGAGCTGCACATTTAAAATTCAAGATGTATTAAAACCCTTGTCCTTTAAAGGGCTTGAAGGTAAGGAGAGGAGAAAGCAAATATCTGTTTAGAATTAGTGACAGTTTGTGGCTGCTATTTATGTTGCAATTCCACCATTGACTGTTTAAACCAGACTAGCTTTAGAGGCCCATAAAGGCAGCCTGCATCTCCACCTTCTGAACACAAACATTGCATTCACAGAACCAGTGCATACCTTTCTGTTCCAAAGCTCTAACATGTCCAAAACAAGGGTGGAAATATGAACTTAATGGAATACAGTTAAGCAACACCAGCTGCCTTAAGTACAATACAACAAGCTAATGATTTACACAAGCTATGCAGTTACACGTATTTCAGAAGCTATAGAAGAAGGATAGTTAACATCAATCGATGGTCTTTCAGCAAGTACTTCCCATAACATTACTATGTAAGTTTAAAACAAGACAATATGGAAACTACTATTGCTTTATATTACTTTCAAGGAAATTAATAAAGTCCAAGCATATTCACTACAGCTAAATGTGTAACTACTCAATAGCATTAAAATCATTTACAGAGGGCTTCTCTGAACAAGCATGTTCTACATCAATACCACTCTCAGATTTTTCTTGAACAGTCAGAAAGTTACTCACCATTCAGGAGTCTTTCCTGATAAATGGTGCTCTCAGAATGGTTCATTTCAATCAGAAGGTAAGCACGTTTTCCCTAGAACCTAAACTGGCATCTGCTTTCCAGAAGTCATACTGAATAAAGAGCTAGCCAGTTCCAAGACTCCACCCCCAGTAAGTGTTGGAGACAGCCTAATGGCGTCTACTGTGCCATTAGAAAGGGACAGTTAGGGCTTTACTGCAGAGTCATCACAAGAGGAGACTTCTGCAGCATCCCTTCCCTCTTTTCTGTTCCCTCAGCATGAAGCATTAGTTTCCAGAAGGAAACAAATACAAATATATAAATAGCTTGCAAATATGAATGGGAGCTTGGAGAGGATCAGTCTTCACAAGTGGCCATGTACTCAGCCTAGGATTAGGAAATTCTTCACTATACATGGCCAAGGAGAACAAAGTAAGCGGGATGCAATATTATGTGCCAGAAGTTTGAGTTTAACAGATTGAAGTAGTAGAATTTGATGGTTTCCTGATTCCACAATCACCTACGAGAACAGTGGTTCAAAATTAAGCATATCATAATTTGATCAATTTATTTAGCTCACTTGTTCTTGGCCAAATCAATCAACTGCAGTTTTTCCATAACTCTAATAGCCCACTCCAACTAATGTCCAATTCTGGAGCTATTTACTTCACCAGAAATGAGATTTTAATTACCTGAAAAAGAGAATGACTGAGTAACTGCTAGAGCTTTTTAATTGCTCTCTCTACATGGAAACAAACTAGAAATGGACACGTGTTCTACAGCTTCGAGATTTCTTTAAATATTTGTTCAGAGCTTCTTTTATTGTGGGAAGATTTATTCTCAAGGCCCGGAGAAAGTTCACTACAGTTTTAGTAAGAAAGGACAACTGTATTCAACAGAAGTTGTTTAGAGTCTAGTTTGTGATCATGTAAATTTATTTTAATGCAGGATACAAGATAAAAGTCCTAGAATGGGAAACAGTGCACATTGATCTGTGATCAGATGACCAGACAGTGTTTATACGTCTGGCAATTTGATACAGAAAATTGAGTTCAACATTTTCTTCCTAATACCCGCAATTTATTTCTCTTATAGCTGAAAGATGAAATCTCCTATCAAAAAACCCAAATGATGCTTGGCCAGAGAATTCTGTACAGAGAAGGAATTATCTCTTTTTTTCTCCCTACATAACTTTGAGCTCTGCTCACAAATTTAAATCTAATATAATTTTATTTTTCTGAGCTTACTCAGCTTTAGTTTTCAATACTTCAAAATACTGCAATACTTTGAATTAGATGAATCCCTAGGAATTCAAATCTCAAGAAATCACAACATTACAAGTAACTGCCTCAGAGGTTAGAGGTGACCTGCGCAGGGGAAACTTTTCTAGAAGCTGTTGGAAGACATCAATTTGAACTTCAGTTTATAGAACAAAACCAGCTTTAGATTCAGCAATAACTATTTCTGCATTTAAGGATCTGCCATTGATCACTTATCCCTGTCAGACCTGAGGAACTGATACTAACTTGCTGAAGTCCTAAAAATCTAGGATGTGAAGAACTCCTAATTCAAGCTCTACAAAAGCCACAACACCAATCCTCTACATACCAAGTTACCATTCTGTTATGAGGGAGCAGAGAAAAGGAAGGGACAGTTTTTTGATATTCTGTTATTGCTGTAAACATTCAGATGCACAGACAGTAGCTGGTGCTACTTAAGGCTTACTTTTAAACAATGAAATCCAGTACTAAAGAAAATGAAAGCTGTAGAGAATGCTCCACTTCAGAGATCTCATACTATACCGTGAATCGTGTCTGTCACCTGGAAACCAGAGTGCTCTAGGCACGATCGCATGGGCAAGCCTGCAGCAGAGAACACATGCATATACAACTAAAGTGGTACATTACCCCCAGAACACCCTTAATGCCACCCAACACAAATATATCCCCGTAAGAGGTGCTTGGTTTCTCTCAAGCCGTCTGCCAGTGCCAGGGATTTGTAGTTACTCCATGCTACAAACAGACATGGACACCAACAACCACAGAAGACGTTGATAATTACAGTTACACAGCAGTCTGCATTTTATTTAGTTACACAAAATAAAAGGCAGCAAGGCAGGTATGGAAAAAGATCTACCACAGAACTGTGGCAACCATTTATACTCATTTTGCATCTGCTCCCATAGAAATTGAGAGACCAGAAAGGAACATTAGGTATACTGGTTGGTTTTTCCTCATTTGTATACAAGATTTTGTTTCGGCTGTTGTAAAGTAACAGAGCCCCAGTGAATCAGAGTTCAAGGTTCTTTTGGCATGTGTAAAAGAATGGGAATCAATCCCTGAGTTACGTTTTGATAGGTGAACTTAAATTTCACCTTAATTTGAGCTTTTGTTGATGCAACCTTATGTTGAAATCCTATTAGCATTTTCAAGATGCTATTCTGAATTTAAGTAGAAACACTACAGTGATATGCATATGACATCAAATTTTAAAGTTTGGACATTAAATGGCATATTGTTGGATAACCTTTTGCTTCAGTTGTTAACACTAATACAAACAACAGTTAAAGACATTTTGCCATGACAAGCTTTACTTTCAATGCTCCCCTTTAAATTTAGCAGTTACGTTG
Organism: Ifrita kowaldi; assembly: GCA_013398055.1. Lineage (NCBI taxonomy): Eukaryota > Metazoa > Chordata > Aves > Passeriformes > Cinclosomatidae > Ifrita > Ifrita kowaldi. The sequence continues at coordinate 378,744 of VZRS01012136.1, forward strand.
GAGCAAGAATAAGTGAAGCAGAGTAAGACGTTTCCCTTTTTTCAGGGTAGGACATATCTGCATTGTGCCTCAAACATTGGAGTTTTAATGTGGTTAGTACTTTAACCTGTCACAAGTACAATACTCGTCTTAAAAAAAAAGTTCTGCTCAAGGATATACTCAAGAGAAGTCCTTGATTTATGAACATCCATGCCAGTGCGACCATTCATAATAATGGCCGAGCCAGCACAGTTCATCTCCACCCAGCTCCCCCCACAACAGTCATGCACACAAAAAATTGGCTTAAACATATCAGCTATGACAGAGGAAGGCACAAAGCCTTCCCTGTGTGGCAGCTTTAGCCAGCTGGCATGGTTTATATTGGATGAGTTTCATGTACTGACATTTGTGTCTTCCAAGAGTCATAATAAGCAAACTGGAGCTATTTTCATAACTGCAAAAAAGGTTCCTTTAAAAGGTGGCTCAAAGAATTATGGTGCCAGTATCATTCATTCTTAAGTTAGTAATCAGGGATCCATTTTTCACTTGTATTCAAAGTTTTGATTTAAACTTGTCTTCTGTATGTTCAACAATTTGGTGCAGGTTGCTATAGATACACAGTATTTACAGTAAAGGGATAAAAAGAACTGATATCACTGGTTTGTGCTCCAATTTCCACAGAAGGTAAAATGGACAAGAGTTAAAACACGCTACAAAGGCTCAAACAAACAAGTGGTAACTACTAATACCCAGTGGCAGTTACAATTAAGTCATTGAGAATTAAGTTGTGATTTTAGCATAAGGTCTCAAAACTCAACCTACTTAAGCAGTGTCCCTTAATTTCTACAGGGTTTTTAACTTAAGCAACTTTACTAAAAATATCAAATTACTCCCACATAACAGGCTTGTCATAACATTCTGCTTATGCCACCCAGAAACTGACAGGACTCCTACGTGAGGTTTTCAAAATACCCAATAAAACAGTTTGCTTATATTTTAACTTGTGTTTAAGGTAAAGGGGCTGGAAGAGACAAATGTTTGTTGACAAAAATTGTGAACCTCAATGCAATCAAAGTTTTACCTTGGGACTTTCTCTGCTTACTTAACCATTAGTGAACTGCACCAACAAGAGCAGTCATTTCACTGCCACTATGGAAATAAAGGAAGTTAGACATCTCAAAAGATCCTTCAACACCAAGAGCAGAAAGGTTAGAAAGTTATGAACACACTTTCAATTTCAAACCAAATTAGTTCTGATTTTAGAGCCCAAAAATTTATTTTGATTTCCTCAGTGGATAGGGGCAGAGAAGACGCAGGTTAAAAAATATCCTGAGGGAAGAAGAGGGCAACCAAATTCTAGAGTCTACTTTATTTTTCCTTTGAAATATTAGGGAAAGGCCATATTTCTTTACAGCTCTTGGGAAACAGAAGCTCTACCACTACAATAGTTTTACAGCCCATGTTCCTACTCGGGCTTTCTATATATTAACTCAGCATTACACTGAAACCATTAATAATTCTTAAAAAGAACCCCAGCTTAGCATCAATCCTAGGAGTCATTTTGAAAACAAAGTTTCACACCACCATTTTTTTCACTCTTTTAGTTTCTCTTTAAAACTAAAGACTATTTAAGCTTGAATTACTGAATTTCTACACACTTCTCTTGTTTAAGAGTTTAGCTTTCCCAACACACATATGGTGCTGTAGCCAAGCAATTCGTGCTATTCCAAACCACTGGAATATTTTACATATTTCTGGTAAAGTTTGTTACCACAGGAAAGTTAACAACTCAATAAAGGAGCACTTCAAAGTCAGTAAAGTAACAGTATCTAATGAGACTTTTAATAGTAAGCTTGGTCAAGACAGCAGAAGCAGGAAGAATGGGCTGAAATTTCAGGAACAGAAAATCTTCTGCAGATATTGGATCAGTTGTTCAAAGCAAGTGACTGAGTACTGGAAAATACAAAATTAATGGATAATAAAACCAGACCCTCTAAGTCAAATAGAAACAACTGCCAACATACAGATGTAACGTTATGAAGCTGCAATTTTTCACAAGGTTAAGCACTTACGTTATGATTGCTTATTTACAACATAATCAAGTGTGTAGCAGGGATGAATAAGAGAAGATCTGCTGTACAGTCCTAGAGTAACAGTCTGTCAGCTTTAGAAGAGATCACATTTACAAAACAGTCTTGCTTTTAAATGTTACTATTTGAAACAGATTTGTCAACCACTTCACTTAAGGTGTGACAAATTTCAATACTATTTACATTTTACTAACCGAATAAAAGTAACATTAAAAGAGTTCGACAAAACATCTGGTTAAGCTTCTATGCCAGCTATAAGGCATTTCACACATTCAGGAAAGCATGTTTTGGAATGAGATGACTGTACAGTATTGATGTTCATGCTTCATTTTTATTCTAAAACTATAGATCAAATTTTCTAGCAACACAATTACCCATGAGATCTAATAAAATACTTGAGCAGCGTACAAGCTTGACAAAACCTTCAACTAATCTCCAAGATTCATAAATGCTACCAAGATTAAAATTAAGCAGTTTAGTCTCTTGCAATGTAGCTAGTTATGTCAAAGTCCTACATTCTCTACAGAAGCAATTTTTTCTGAAACACCACAGTCCAAACTTAAGACCATAAACAAAACATTAGTGCTCAAACAAACAGCAAATGAGCCTTCAGCTAACACATGCTTGTCGCTTGTCGGGATCTGTGTAGGAAGGAGTGTAAGTTCTAGACAATAACAAACCATGAGGAAAACTGCTTTCAGCTTGCAATCTACCCCCCACCACAGAAACATTCCCTAAAGGATAAAGCATAGTGTCACAAATGGAGATCTCCAAATATATTACAGTGAAGCTACAGAAACCCTCCCACTCCCAAAGCACTCTATGAACTCACCATCTGCAGGATTGCACCATATAAACGCAGGAGAACTTTCCGTGGTTCATCTGCAACTGTCTCAATGGTATCAGGTAGGGAGCACTGAAACAGCATGTTGCTGAGGCCACCTCTGAGGACAGAGAAATACATTGATTAGCTAACTTGGATAAGCACACAGGTTCTGTTTTCAACAAATTAGAGGTGCACTAAACATCCTTTTGGTGTGATTAACTGGTCTACTGTAACAAGAAAGTTTTCCAACAGTACCAATAACTCATTAAATACAAGGCTTCGATAAAACAATGGCAGCTTCATGCTTCTTAATGCATAGCTCACCCCCCATATCTATTGATCCAAATCACAGCTCAAGCTATGAACAAACTGATGTAAAATGCAACAAAACTATGTAGACCTCTGTAAATTATTTTCAGTAATGCTGGAGTCTTGTAAGATATACTTGGCTGCACAAGCAAAACGATGGCAGAGTATAATGCAGTGAATATAAAACTCTAAGTTTGAATTAAGAGCTGCTATCACTGGGATTGGCAGCTACAAAATTCAGCTATCAAGATTTAACCTGAATACCTGTGCTACAGCATTGCTGATGAAAGTCTTACTTCTGCTGTCTTTCTTAGGGACACATTTTCAATTTCAAAATTTACAATTAAAGCGGTTCTTTATTTAAAAGAAGTTGCTCATGTATTTATCAAATCTAAAATCACACTCAGTTTCTCTGATCTAGTATCTATCTAGATTGATAAAGCTGTGGAAAACAAAGCAAATGCTGTCATTTTTTCCTGTAAAAACACTGTTATTAAACAGTAATTATACTGAAAAACCATCATGTTTGTGTACCATCTGAATGACTGAAGCACAGATCTCCCTAGAGTGTATCTGTATTGATGAGATTCTAAGTTTCTTGGTGTTCTAGTAGCTCCTTAAGAACACCCATCTACTCAACCCACATTTTCTTTACTGCATTGCTTTTCTGCATTCTTTTCATTATCATTATGTTCATTGATGAGATTTTCAAATTCCCCTTCTGCAAGTGATTTTGCCTATAATATATAATATCTTGCAGTGACCTTGGATTCCAAGAATCCACAGCAGATCCAAAATGTAGTGGCTAAAATGCACTTCTCAGTCCTAACCTGACATTCCTCTCAATGCTTTTTCAAATATTCTTCTGGGCTCTCTTTCAACACAGTAGGGAAGCAGAAAAGACTTTCTGGAGAAAAAGGCTACCAAGAAGGAGGCAAGGGCTGGCCTACATATCCAAAGCCAACAACTGAGAAGAAAAAAAGAAATCTCAAGAAAACAGGGTAAAAAAAGCAGCTGCACAATATGCTTAAGAGAGGAGACAGAAAAGAACCAGGTGGCTTGGCAGGCATCCAAACAAGGATGTTTAGAGACAAGATATGACGTGACTTTGAACCATGAAGGTGAACAGGTTTGAAAAAAAACCCAAGAGACAGATGGAAAGGATATCAAAGGAAGAGCAGAGGCAGGTATTCAGAGGCAATCCCAACATTGGTTAGTTACACTAACTACACTTCTGGCTTTATCTGAACTGTGCTAGACAGATTTTTTTTAAAAAAACATTTGCCACCTTTTCTAAGCCTATGACAAACTTTGGTAAAAACACCAATACTTAAACAGAAGAACTAAGCACACTGAAAAATACTTTACTAGAAATACTGGACTAAAGCTCAAGAATCTGCTTAGTTACGTGACTTAAATGCTCAGCCTGCACACAGTGTGTGAAAGCCCAGAAACTCTTCTTTTTTTATACGAGACAAGCCAAACTGGAGTGTCTTAGTGATGCTGAACTCCATTAAACAGAAGTTTCACTGTAGTTTAAGTTCACTATAGCACTTAGGACTTCAAAAGTTACCTGGAAAAGTTATCAAGGAAATCCATACAGGAGCATAAGAAAAGGCACTGTTCTCTTGAAAGGTCAGTAGACTCAGCAGCTTGTTTAAAGGTCAAAAGGGCATATCTCACTCATACAGCTAAAGCTACCAGTTACTTTACTGACAGCTGTTCAAGAACGTGATTTTGCAATATTGATGGACACACTGGAGAAGGCACACTGACTGAAACCAGAATCAGCAAACCAGTATGACGCATCTTCCACTGATGAAAGCGGTGAGAAGACTTTTGCCAAAAAAAAACTAACTGCCAATTAGCATGGCTTCATACATCCTTAAGTTTCAGCTCATCTTCTCTTCTGCCAAATCTGGAAACCACCAAGCCATTTGAAGTGGTGTCTCAAATGGGAGGTTTCCAAGAAATGCAAGGATAACTGTGCTAAAATGTAAGGCTTTAGAAAATAAGTACCAGAGGCAGCAATACAGACTAATACAGATGAAAACTTAATTAAGCAACTCAAACTAAACATATCAGACTAGCCTACTGGTTAGGGACTGTACTGGTTTTGTAAATATTCTCTCCCTTCATAAACTCCTTATGATCATGTCAAGTGAAGAGAAATGATCTAGCTGCTCATTTTTCAATAAAGCTTTTAAAATAAATTTAGAAATGAGCAAGATATGTTTTAATCATACTTTTATACATCAGAGCTTTGTCAACTGTTTATGCTCCCTTCGCTACCTAGGGTAGATGTAGGCATATTTTATGTATGGACAAAAGTAGAAACACTAGGAAAGCAAACTGATAACAGTATCCTTTGAAACTACCTGACTCCACATTTGATCAGGTAGAATGATCAATCTGGAAGATGTGAGACAAGTGGTGCGTAAAGAGGAAACTCTGAACTAACATCGATTTAGTTAAAGTAAAATAAAGATGCTATTTAATTCCGCAAAGAAGGCAAAGATCTCAAACACATTACATCATATGGCTTTAGAACGTCCCCAATTTACATATTTCTGCTGCCAACGTGCTGAGTCACAAGCACTCGTTACTGTGTGCTGTAAAAGATGACTCACATCACCGGTACACCGCGTTTACCTGACGACTTCTCAGTGCGGAGCAGCCAGGGCCAGCCCGGCAGGGCCCTTTCTCCCGGCAGGGAGCACGGGGCGCGGTGCAGCGGTTTCTGCCGGCTCCATCCCTCTCCCGGCCGGGCGCGGGGCCCCTCCCCCGGCGCGGGGCCGAGACGGGGCCGTCGCGATTGCAGCAGCAGCAGCCGCCGCCNCCATCACCCACTACACCGAATCCGGGAGGGATTTAAAAGAAGAAAACGAAATTAAACGGAGCCCCCCTTGCCTCCCCCGCCGGGGTAGACTCGGACCCGCGGCGCGTCCCCGTCCCCGCCCCCTGCATGGGCCACCTCCCCCTCCGCGCTGACCTGATGGGGCTGATGCGCAGCTGCTCCTCCCGCAGCCCCCGCCAGGCCCCCGGCAGGAACTCCTTGCACCACAGATATGCCCGGCGCCGCGTCCGGGGGTCGAGCGGCGGCGACTCCTCCTCGAGCGGCGGAGGCAGCGCCAGGGGGGGGGGCGCAACGCCACCGCCTCTGCCCGCCGCGGTGGGGTCCTTCCCCTCGGGGTCGGGGTGAGCCAGCGGCGAGGGCGGCTGCCCGGCCGCGGTGGACCCGCGGCTAAGGAGGAGCCCGAGCGGGGACGGGTCGGCGTCGCCGTTGCAGAACTTGGTTTTCATGGCGCGGCGCGGGGGGGGCGCGGTGGCCGTTGGGGCGGCAGGCGGGGTTGGCAGCTCGCGTGCTTCCCTCCGCTGTCGGCGCCGGCGGTGAGTGAGCCCGGCGCTCGTTCCCGGCCCCCCTTTTATAGGGCGTCTCGGCACGCGGGCCCGCTCGCGCCCCACGCTTCACGCCCGTTTGCCTCTGATTGGCTGGAGCCGGTTCTCGGTTCCGCCCTTGGAGAGGGGGTGGGTAGGGAAGGGGAGGGGGAGGGCGCGCGCACCGGGCTCGCGGCCCCTCCGGGCGTCTGTGATTGGTGCGCGCGCGAGTGGAGCACGAGGCGCTCGCCCGCGGGGCGGGGGCTGAGCGTGAGGGGAGCGCTGAGGGAAGGTGAGAGAGAGGGAGGGAAGGATGGAAAAAAAGGAGGGAGGGAGGAAGGGAGAGAAGGGACACCGCACGGTGCGCTATACAGTGGAGCTGCCGCCGCTGGGTGTGCGGTGATGCAGTGCTGGATGGAGCCGGCACCCCCTCAGGCAGGGCTGGCCTTGCTTAGGGCTGCGCAACGCGCCGGTGTTATTAATTCCGTGACGTGACACCGAAATATGTGGGAAATCTCCGCGCGGTGCGAAGTGGGCCACGGTTACGACCACTATGCTTACTTAAAGTCCGCTCCTTACTGGAAGTTACCGAGTTACTTAGTTACCGTGTCAGGGCTGGCTCATGCCCTCATGTTAAACTGGTCTCCCGTGGTTTGGGAGAGGATCGCGCCTCAACAGAAGGGTAAAGCTACGGGAGCAAGAATAATGTCTACACCGGTGCTTTCGAGCTGAGTTTCTTATCGTTTTGGCATTGGAAATATTTTTTCCTGTTTTGGGAAACGCCAGCACCTGCCTTACGGTCCTTCCGCCTCAGCACCCGAGTGTGGGAGCGGTGATGTCACAGCCCGCTGGAGGAGCCGCGGCTTTCCCGTCCCTCCAGCCGGAGCGAGTGGGATTGGGATTGTCACCTAATATCTTATATCACCTCGTCATAAATGAGCAGTAAAGCAATAAATCCATTTAAGCCTTGAACTACCTTTGCACTTCCCTGATTTTTTTTTCTTCTCCTTTGGCTGTTCACCCTTGATGGTCTTTTTCTGTATACGAGAGACTTGCGGCCTCTTGTAATAAAAGTTGCCATTATTGTGGTGATCATTGTTAGAGTTGGGGATTGCTGGGTTGTGAGGGAGTTCCTGATAGGCTCCTTCCCTCATCCCTCCCCAAACGATTTCACTGCACGGGCTGGTCCCTCATTTTGTTGCATGCTTCACTTCGGCACTCTAGTGCTGGAAAACCCCCAAGTAGCCCACGGATTTTCTGGGAAGTGGCAGGAAAGCTCCAGAACTGGCTTCGGAACAGGCTTTGTGCTGGCAAAGCAGCTTCAGCACAACCAAAGCTGTTATGGCTGAGGCATACCAGACCCTAGTTTAGAGGAAGAGTGATGTATGAGTTAGGGATGCCAAACTGGGACAGAAGAGACGGAGATTTTCTTTTCTCTTTATATCTCAGCTCTTCATTTATGAAATAAAATCCTTTAACTTGGGCTCAGATTAGGCTGCTGGAGAGGAGACATGCAATTACTGCTGGAGATGGCAACTCAGGACTGCAGAGGAGTCCTTCCTTTTCAGCTCCCTGCACAGGTATCTGACAACATCACTGATATTGAATTAGCTAAATAGAAAAACATGTGGGAAGAAGTAGTGAAAATAGCAAAAGAATTTGCCTTACACACAGGCCCTTCTGTTTCCAAGTGCTTGAGCTTCACACTGGTTTGTCATGATAGCATGAGTAACAGGACTTGGTTTTTTTTCCTAATTAGAGTTACTTGATGGATTTTTTCTAGACTGCTATCAGTGTGGGAAAAAAAGGCAGTAAAATCAGAGAAAAGAAATATTTGTTTCTCCTGGATATAGAGAATTCTACCCACTTTTACTCGACAAGAAAACTCCATCTCATTGCTACTGGCCATTTCACTGACAGCTGTTCAGAAGCTTTGCTTCAAAACCTCCAATAATCTCTTTCAATGTATCAGAGAATTTAAAAGGAGATAGGAAAATTATGAACTATTTTTTTATAACCCTTTTATTACAACACACTCTTTCTTAGTGTAAGTTTAGCTCGGGTTTCAGTCCTTTAATGACTTCCGTTTTGATAAGTATCCTGGATCCACGTGAAGGCCACATGCATATTCCCTTTGGACATTTGCTCTGCTCATGACACCGTTTATTGGTTTAATGCTTTCTTAGCAGTGAGCAACTCATAGCCATTCATCCCTGATTTTACAAAAAGGGTGTAATGCATTTGAAAACAGTTCACTGTGTTTTGCAACAAACATGGTATCTCTCCTGGGGAGCCACGAGCGTGGACAGCACAATAAAGGCAAGAACAAAATACTCATAGTAGAACTTGTGATTGGCATAAGGCAAATAATCATAAGGGGCTGCAGGTTTAGTTGATATGAAGGCAAACAGATATGTTACTTGCCAAAATAATTTTTATTTCATTATGTCTAAAAGTAAATATTGGTTATTGCTTAAGATGATGCTCATGTTTACATTGTGGGTAGGAGTTCTTTTAGCCACATTACCCTGCTTTGTACATTTCAAGTGTAGTTTGCTGGAGTGGGCAGGAAGCAATGTGGCAGCAGTGGCATGAGCTTGCTCTTACTGAAATCCTAGGCAGTAGTGCCAGAGATATGAAGTGCATGGTCTGAAGGCATGATTCAAAACTCAGTAGAATATGTGGAAAGACAGGAAGATAAATCTGCTCTTACCCAAGAAAATTTTCTGCTCTTGTCCAAAAACTTCCCCAGTTTGGCTCAAAGCATTCAGGAGGAGCAATGCATCAGAAATCTATACTGCTCTTCTTCATGCAGTATACATTAAACAGATAAACAGAGTGAGATGTTCTCCTTAGAGAGCTACTAAGATGTACTTGTAAGTTTTAAGTTCACATTCAAATAAAACGGGAAAAAAGAAAACAAAACCATTTATTCTACTTATATGTGTAGTATTTTTCTGCTTCTGAGGAAGAATCGATTACACTCAGGTAATGCTTATAATCAAATTTAACAAAACTAAGGCTTCTGCTAACTTCAGAATATATTGAAACCTAAAAGGCATCAGAAAAAAAAACCTCAAAGAAGAGAATTAAGTACTGAATAGAGACTGACTAGTTAAAGTACTGAACTCAGGTCTGTGAAGCCTGATTATGTTCTCAGCAAATGATGCTTGTTTCCATTTAGAAGCACCTTATTGTAGGACCAATGCAATATCCTATCCCATGGATTAGCCAATCAACCAGCCATCTTCTTAAGTAATGGGAAAAGGCAAATGTGTCTTCATGATTTTTATTTTGAATTTTACACCATAGCAACCAGGCTGCATTAGCACACTTTTGTAGCAGATGTGGGTTCTGTATTTATGTTCAACTTCTGCCTCTATCTAATAGGTTAATTTGATGTAGCATCTAATAAATGAGACCTATTAAGAGAATAATTCCTCAGCTGCCTGTATCCCCTGGATAACCCGGCTTTAAGGCCTGTGAAGGAAGTAACTGAGATAAGGAAGGTTAGGTCACAGACAAACACATAGTGACTAATTCTGCTGTAAGCGAGGTACAATCTGGACTAAGCTCCCCTCTTCTGGTGTAAGCAGAGCCTTGAGATTTTGTATGACCTCTGCTGTCAGCATGGAGGGACAAAGCTGCTCATCACAGAAATCCCCTTCCCCTCATACAGTAAAACATTTTTTTTCTCTGTAATTTATTTTGCCTTCAACTCCATACCATGACCATGGAATCTGTTACTTCAATGGCTGAACAGATTATAATCATCAGTGAGTCCACTACTTCCTTTGAAGTAATGGAGACACTTCCACAAGTCTGGATGGAAATTTCTGTGTTTCATTGGCTCTGAATGCAGCCTTAATCATATATTCCATCAGGAAATAGTCAATCATGTCTCTTTTCTATGACAGTATAACATGAGACTTTTGTTAATTTATTAATTCATGCAATTTTGTGAAGCTTATTGGAATTTTTTTTCCATTTTTCTGTAAAACTTGTACACCTGCAGCAAAGGGAATTGCAGCTGGATTGATGCATTTTATTCACACCAGTTGCATTGTTACAGCAGATATTTCTTATTGCTCACAAAAAAGCCAAGTCTAGAATTCTGACTTGTAAAGCACTTAACTTTCTTTCACAAGTCTCTCTCTTTTTTTCCAAGCAGCAGCAGATTTTACTGGCAAGATCAAATGCCATCTAAGGCCAGATCTGCCACATGGCATAGAGAGAATGACAGGGTGCAGATACTTACTTCAGCTGAAAAGCTTGCAGACATCGTAATAGTAGTTGTTGATAAGTTGTTGATTCTTTATGGGCCAGTAGCAGGTTGATACTGAGTTTGTGAATCCCCTTTCTGAAACTAGGCTGAGCCCAGGACTTTGGCATGGGAACTGTGCAGTTGTTGCAGTCTGGGTGAGAGTCTGGGGCTGTCCTTTAGTCCCTCAGCCTCTTGGCTTACCTCCTCAGTGCACTGCTCATAGGGGAGCATTTTGCCATAGCAAAGTACTCCCTGCCTAGTCCTGCATTCAGGTTGCACTTGGAGCAGGGATCCTGCTTTTGTTTTTTGACTCCTTGGTTCTACATCTGGTAAAACACTTGATGAATTTTAAACAACGATGAAGGCTTCTGTTTCTTATTCCCTGCATCAATGGCCAAAAAAATGCTACTTTGAAATACAGGAATTCGGAAGGTTTGCAGATTTGCAGTTGTGTTAGACACCTAGGCAAGATGCAGCTGCAAGAGAGAGGCTGCACAGCTGTCCCCCTTTCCTCTTCCTCAGTGATAGGAAAGGTGGTGGGATCATGGCAGACAATGTTCTCCTAGATCTGTGTCTCCAGCAAAAATACTGCATGGAAAAACAGCCAATAAGCAGTCTAGGGAGAATAGCAGAGCACAATATTTCTCCCAAAACCCCCTTTGCTTGTCCATTACCAAGAGAATTTGCAGCTTCTGTGCTTTGATGCTGAGGGACAGAGAATTTCAGGACTAAATGTGAGACAATCATAGGTTGTTTTATTTTTCTGCTGTGTTTTTTAGTTTCCAAATACTAGGAAAAAACTGAGGTGCAGTTTTAGCACCAAATACTAGGAAAAAACTGAGGTGCAGCTTTAGCCCTTGAAGTATACCTGCCAGAGCACACAGGGTTAAGGAGGGTAAAGGGGAGAGGTTTACCCTAGGCACGGCTTGGTATTTGTGTCTCCCATGAATGCAAGGGGTGTGTTCCAGCAGAAAGCAGCCCTAGCGAAAGGATAATATGCTCATTCATTTGCTATGTTGGTCTAAGGTAACCACAAAGACCTAGAGCTTGTACAGTGCCAGGTACTCCAAGCAGTACACTAAGATAACATTACCTGGCCCTAGTCCCAGAGAATGACTTTTCCCAGAGTCAAATTGACCAAGTCTTTATTATGCTACAAGATACTTAATTTCTTACTCTGCACCAATTTGGGCTCATTGAAGAAATATGTCTGGGAAACTTTCTTAGGACTTCAGATTTAAAAATCCAGTAGTAATAAGCTAAATATTCTCTTATGTCTTTTAAAAACTCCAGCCTTGAAACTCCTGGTTGTGACATGTACTGTGGTACAATACCAGCTTCAGATGTAGCTGCAGCCCACAGAACAATACACCATGATGTAAGTATCACTTTTAAATACAGGCTCTTCAACATCTGCTTTACTTTTGGACGAGAGTCAAAGTCTTCTACAACCCTATTCCAGCTTCCCCCGATCCGAACAGAGTTCAAGAGTGCAGCCATGCAACCTTTGTCAAACGAGATTCTTGTAGCAACCTCCCTCCCCAGCCTGGGGACTGCACAGAAATCCCTTTGCAAGAGAGCCCCTCCCAACCTATGCTCAAAGAAGAAAACAGTTGCTATAGTAACCAGTTCTCTACCTGCACGGAATTGGCTCTCTCTTCCCTCTTAATCTTCTCTGGTTTTATTAGTTCTGGGCGAGAGGCAGCTAGTCAGGTCAGGGCTGTGCTTAGTTCTGCAGCCTGGAGGAATGTGTGGAAGGCACTGGACGGGGCGGGGGGTCCTCCCCCATCAGGTGGTTGTTGCTTGCTAACTTTGCCTGCTGAAGAATGTCCTGTGTGAGGGTTGCCAGCACTGTCCTTTTGTGAGAGCCACCTGAGCCACAGAGGGACAGGCGCTTTGCTTCCCCTTCCTGCCCCATCTTGTGGTGGAGCCCTACTGCTATCTTGTCCAAGAGCAAACCTGCCACTTGCCATCTGTAGCCTTCCTTGCACATCCTTTGCAGCCTCACTGGGATACTGAATACAGTTTCTTTTCTTTGATAGCACATTTTTGCAACTCTTCCTAGGGTTAAAAAGTACCACAAAAAACTGAAGACACTGAGAAAATTCTAAACTATGCTAAATTGTATCTTTTCCAATATGTCTGATGTGGCCAGGCATTAGACTTTCAGTTTTCTGCATTATGTATTCCACTATGGAAGAGTATAGCTGGGAGCCAAATAAACCTGCTGTTAGGAATAGCAATCCAGACCCATGTCTAGTTCTGTGTGTGCAACACAGACAAATTACCTGCACAAGGCAGAGCGTGTTCCCCTGACAGCGAGTGGACTCAGGGGGTATGATGTGGTGACTAGGGAGGGGGAAAAAAAGCCACAGAATTAATTACTGTAGATGTAGTTATGACCACTAATGAAAGGCTGCAGAGAATCATGTAGGCCAGGGCAGGTAGTGCTCTGTAACAAGGCACCGGGCACTGTCACTGCTTGTGTTAATTGCTCAGAAACTGTGTACTGTGAAGGACCCAAAAGCATTGACTGGACACTGGGACAAACTAGGCAGGAGCAAGCCAACTAGAAGACTTCCTTCTTATGTTCATGTAGCTGCCATTACCACGATAGTAAATGCTCTATACTTAAGTACAACACAATAAAAAGATTCCAGAACACACCCACATCAATATGTTGCTTGAACAACAGCCAGTAGTAAAATAGAAATGTGCATACATTTCTAAAACATTTCAAAATCTATTATTGATCCAAATAATGAGGTAGGTCACAGACTAATCTTAAAATGACTTGGACTTCTAAAATATCTTTTTCCCTCTCTGTTTTTGCTTGTTATGCAACAATTTGCTATGCTAAGCATGCATAGTAATGGACTAATAGCAAGCTGAAATAACTGATTTGTGATGGAACTTGCAACTCCAGTACTGCTGGTTATTCAAGCATGGTGCAGTTTTCCTCTATGTTAGGGTGTAAAAAGGTGGATTCCAGATATGGGTTCCAGACACCATAATTTTGACTCAGGTGCTGATTATACTTAAGCAATTGGCATAGCTTTTTATGGCATCCTGGCACAATTTCCATTTAAGCCAAAAAATGGTTTCTAGCTGGTTATTTCCTCATGGGCCATTAAACCTTTAACATGGGCACACTCAGCATAAGGAGGTGGAGGAGAGAAGTTTTGGAATCTTTAGGGAGCCAAGCCTGCAGCAAGAGCAGCAGTGGAACTCTGCCTGGAGCAAGACACATGTTCTGGGCAAGAGCTTCACCTATTCACCTCACTCAGACCCATTTGTTCCTTGCCAGTGATAACAATTAGCAGTCCGAGGTTAAAGAAGGGTCATTGAGTTAGAAAATGATTCCAAATACGACACAGTGTGATTATTCATGGTGAACTGACTGCCAAAGAAGTGGTCACTGGACTTGGAGCACACACGTGGAGGGCAGACAGGGTAAACACAGGAGGGTCACCAGAACAAAGAAGTTTGAGCATTTCAGGGGCTGGCCATGTTCTTCCTCACACACATACACGCACATTGATTTTCAAGTGCTCTAGCCTGAAAACTAGAAAACTACAGATCTTGTCTGTTTTACACAGATGTGATTTCTTAGCCTATCTGATGAGATTTAAGTCATATTGCTATTTATAGGAGGAAACACACCATTCTAAATTCCCTGTGCTCATTTATTTTATATATATGCTCTCCCAAAAGATCAAATAACATTTTTAAAGTCAGTCCTCTGACCTAGTATCTGTGACTAACAATATCTTGTTATTGTACAGGTCTTTAGACTTTCAATAATCTTTTTATTGCCAATATTGACATAAAATGAGTGGAGGGGATTTTTTTGTGGAACACTCAAAATCACCCAGATAAATGGCCTCCATTCAGAAACAGTAACTGGTAATGCCTGGGAGGTGAGGGTAACTTTATATACAGCCAGAGTGATTTTGTGATATGCCTAAACTACCTAAACATAACAGCTGTGGCCTGGTTTTTGACCCCAGAATTAAGCTCACTGTTACTTGTTACCAGAATAGTGCTGTACACTACAGAGCTTTTTAATGTGAAATTTTGTCAGTAACTAATTTAATCCTAATTTGTTTCCATTTTGAAAAGCTCATGATAACAATTACTCATGATAACTAGAAAATACTGGTCACCAAGAAATTAATCCAGATTAGAAACCCTCTGAAAACAAACTGAAACCCATTGTGTCTTTAAGCGGGGCACGTAATACTCAGTTACAGGTATTTAACAGTTTTTTTAATTAAATACAACATGATATAATTAATTTCCCCTTTCCATTCTGATGATAACACGTGCTGACTGAATTTACAAATCCGGTTTGTTATGTATTAACCAGTCATCTGGGAATCTGATTGAGTAACACAGCAGTTGTTGCAATACCAAGACTCCCATATAAATCATGCCCGAGTCCTAAGTCAATATTGGTTCAAATATTGATTCCCATGAGAGATAGGGCTGCAGTTGAAGAGGTTACAGGTGCCGACTGAACCACTTTAGAGAGGACTGCTCCCTTTGTGTTCATCTGAGATTGACATCAAAGTGCTCACTTCAGTTTGAATTCATGAGAACAGAGCATTTGCCTTCACTTTTGATACTGACACTCTCTATCAGAACCCAGTTTTGATGTGCTAAAATCAAAGGTATCACATCATGTTTAAGTACTAAGTTATTCAGTTATTTACACTCCAGAGAGATGTAACATCTGGGAAGAGGAGAGTGAGACACAAGAAGTTATTCTTTATGGGGCACTAAAAGCCCGAGGAGAAGGGGACATGCAGGTATTTTTTCCTGCTTATAGATGCTGTAACATCTGCTACGCAAAAACAAATGAACAAGCAGAAAAAGGAATGTGAAGTTAAGGAAACATCCAACATCAGAATGAAAAACTGTCTTCAACACTTTGGAAAATAGGAGTCTCTCATCAGTTGGAGGAAGCTCAAGGGAAAAGGAGTGCCGCATCCCGTTTGTTCTTACTCTAACAAGAGGTATTGTGAGCCACATCTACACAGGCAATCTGTTCTTCCATTGCAATATAGCTATCTCCTTCACTTAGCCTTGAATCCCAACTGTTCTTCTGAGTAGGACAAGCACAGATCCTTCTGGATACATTTCACAATTAGAGATCTAAACAAGAATGAGTTTCCCCAAAGTCTCCTGGGCACTTCTGTCTTGGCAAGTCCTAAGCCAGCAATTAGAGAAAAGAGCATGTATACTCCATTCCAAACAATCTGAATCAGTGGACTGTGAATAACATAAGCCAGGTGCTCTAAACCTTCATGTGTTGTAGATACTCATTTTAAGAGTGGCTCTGTAATTGCTATATTAACTAAACCAGTTGCTAAGAAAAGGGTTTATACCACAGAAATGGAGTTCCTGTTTTGAGCAATTTAAGATAAGTGCATTTACATAAAAACAGCTCAACCTGGCCTACTTCTATCTCTTAGAATAGCTCATTGTTTCTATTATTTAAAGGCACAGAAAATAAATCTATGCATCATCTTGTCTTTCAGACTAACATGGTTTTCTTAATAATATTTGTAACAACTCTGTTGGAATCAATGCTTAGAGCATCACACCACATGAGACATGACATAAATAATAACATTTGGAAGTAACACCTAACTAGTCACTGAATTCAGACTAATTAGAATCACAGAATATCCTGGGCTTAAGGGACCCACAAGGATCATCGATCCAACTTCTGACTGCTTGCAGAGCAATGTGAAAAAAGGTTAAACGATCTAAGAGTGTTGTCCAAATGCTTCTTGAATAGTGACAGGCTTGGTGCCATGACCACTTCCCTGGGAAGCCTGTTCCAGAGCTCGAGCACCCGTGCAGTGAAGAACTTTTTTCTAGTATCTAACTAGCCCAACAAAACATTCTCTAGGTGACATCTTTACTATGATATGCTTTCCACAATGCCATAGCACATAACAGAAAACTGTTCCTTGAACTCTGCACAGACTCTCTTTGCCATGGGCACATCCCATGCATGCCGAACTGAATACTTTTGGCCTGCAGTATCTGCTGTGGTTGAGCCTCCCTACCCTCTGTGGAATGAAGAACAGAGCAAATTCAGTTATCTCTCCATTTCTTCTAATTGCCAATAGCTGTAAGACAAAATCCCTACATGCATCATTCCTCAGCACATTGTGCAATTTTAAACCCTTTCCTTACAAATGTAGTTAGCAGATTGCTCTGAATTGCACAATCGATTCCTTTGTCCACTGGCTGACAAACTAGTGAAGTGTTAAGAATCATTTTTGCTATTGCAATCCAGCTGCTGCAGCCGAAACAAACATGGTGGTTCCCAGCTGGTTGTAGCCATATTTTTTTAACCTATATCAGTCACAGGAATTCAATTTCCCAGTCCTCTTCAAAATGAGCTTCCTTTTTGGGATAGGATTTGACCAGGTGGAGGTCTGCCTTAGCTTCTCTTCAGACTCTGACATGGGCCTGGCAAATCCACCCCTTGGAAGAGCAAAGGACCTCCAGCAGCAGCAGCATATGGGACCTCTCTGTCGTGAATTCCAGAAGGTCATCAGGGATCTCAGCTATACAGCTCACCAAAATATGTCATGCCTCACAGCCAGACTTCAGATGATGCACGCAGTGATTCATTGCTGCATCTGGGCAGGAGGATGAGAGTGACCACAGCACTCGTTTCTCTGCATATCACGGTGGGATCTGTGCCCAGCTGCCTGGGAAAGCTTGTGCTGCCATTTGGAGAAATGCCAGCAGCAGATTCAGCGGCAGCTTGGAGAACCAAAGTTGTGTGGTACCTAGCAGAATCACAGCTACATTAGACATATGCTGAAACAACTAATTTAGGAACTTACTTCAAGAAGTGCTGCTCTGGACCCGATATGCACCTTTTCTGCTGAGAAATACAGAAGATCTCCTGAGCCACTTTGCAGTTCTCAGCGCAACATGGGAGCAGAGAGAGTATTGTAAGCATGGTGTGATTGATTGTTATGTCATTCCCTCTCCACCCTTCTCTACTGCTGGGTTCAAGGGGGCAATTTTGTACCAGTGACACAGCCATTACTATATGTAGAGGATTGTCTCCCAGCTTCTTAATAATAGCATGTAAGACTAGTGTGCTTTCTGGACATGTTTGTGATGGAAAAGTATCAAAATACTCTACCTCAGCAACTGGCTCTGCTATGAGAAATAATTCTAGCTCATCAACCATTTAAACCAAAAGTTATTGTAATTACAGCATTCCACAAGAACAGGAAAAAATCCAACTTAATTTTGACTCCAAGCACAGAATCTGTAAGGTTCCTGTCACTCGGAGGTTTCAGGACTGTCTTACAGAGCATTCAAACAAGAATAAGCTCTTCCAAACACAAGTCCTTAATTTGTTTTCTTACTCTTGCACATAGATTTTGCCACACATTGTTTTGCAAGGCTCTTTGAAACCCACATTTATGCTAAGTGAAGAGCTAGTGGACAAGATTTTTTCCTTGTGGAAGGGATGAAAAAGCTTACTTAAACCTTTGTGAGAGGTTTCCTTCTTTCACGTGTGCATGCCAAGGCTATGGCTGCCAAGGCTATTGCTAAGAAAGGTTTGATTCAAGGACGGATAACTTGCTTAGCACACTGATAGGGTGTGAAGGATGTCAGTAAGATGCTCCCCATGCAGAAGGTTTGAAGTGTGCAGCTATGCTCTTGTCTTGTACAGGAGAATTGTACAAGACTGCAATTCCCCTCCTCCTGGAGGTTCATTGTTGAGAACATGACAGACAAAATCACAGCCACATAGTGTGTCAACACAAGAGCAGAACCAGGCCACCTCTTCCCTGTCATTAGCTTGTTTGGCTTGGGACCTCCTGTATTTGTCTTTAGAGGACACCAGTGTCCCCTTACCTGCCTGGCCATTGATGTTCCCTGGCACAGCCCCAGCAATCCTATTATCCCAAGGAGGTGGGAGGCAGAGGTCCAGCAGTGATGGTACCAGCCTGGGTCAGGCCATTCTGGCACTTATGCATGACCAGTCTGTCAATGCAGCCTGAGGGATGCTGCCAATCCTGCCTCTTGCTGTCCTTCAAAATCGCTCCTCGTGGCTGCATGGCTGCATGCCACAGAAAGACACTGCTCAGTTAAAGTTCAAACCGAATTTGCAGCCAAAAAAAACAACTGGTCCCTTCCTGTCCTGAATTAGAATGACTTCAAAACAAATAGGGTGACCTCAAAAAACAAAAATAGAAGTGCTATGCAATCATCACCTACCTTCCTAGAAAATCCAATTTCCATCATTTGCACCTGCTGGCAAGCCTCACAGGAGCTTCAGTGTTGTAAGGCTACACAGTCCAGCTAGCCAGCCCTGAAATGGGTGACTTGCTGTCTGCAGTATTTTGTCCCCCATATCGAAGCCTACAGGTGTCTGTTACACCTATTTTTCCCTATCGAAAAACCATCCATCTTCATGTAAACTTGGTAGAGTCACAACCTTGAACAGGATTTTCTTGTTCTTAATAGGTTTTTCATTCACACTCTTACCATGATCCACATCTTCCTTTCACAGTGCAGAATGACTTGGGTCTCAGGATCTCCCTCAGGATTTTATTACACCAAGGGTGGGATTTCACCACAGACACCTGCATCTCAGCTCAGCCCAAACTCCTGTGTACAGTCAACATCACCAAGGGCGAGGTTCACTTAACCCTGAAAATTCCTCAAACAACTGCCAGTTTCTTTCCTTTGGCTATTAAAGGAACCCAGACTGAGTAGCTCAGCATACACCTCTACTTTGCAGATATCTAGAATGATGATGTACACCATGAAAAGTGACTCTGAATTCTGTCAAACAGGATTTACCCTCCTGATTATTTCCCCACTGGTCACACAAATGAAGGGAAGGCTAAGCATGCCAGGAGCATGCTCTTTTTTTCCAGTAGGAGGGCCAGTCTTCATTTTGGTTTGTAACCTTTGCAGCAGGGTTTCTTTCCTTTAAAGCACAAATATATGAGATTAGAGCCACCTAAATTCTGTATAGTCCTCAACACCTTGGGTGAGACAGTCTCTGTTATTTCCTTAAAGAGCATCTGCACTCCAGAGAGATGCAAAGTGCTTGCACAAGGATCAGTCCATGCATTTTCCCAATTCTGGCCCTTACAGGGGAAGAGGGCAGAGGTCTTGTTTTTAGATGATGTCCAGGATTAAGTAGACCAGATTGTTTGGGGAGGGATGAAGGTGTCTGTGTCCCCTTGTTTCTTCAGAAAAGAGCTAGAGAAGTATCAGAGCATCAGCACAAATATTGAGCACACATGCTGCAAAGGCAGAAAGGATGGTATTTTCTGGTTTAGCCTAGTTGTTGCTTTTGGCTGATAACCAGTAAAAATAAAACTTTACTGTTGTTATTACCACATTTGAGAGACCAGTGTGAAGGACAACCCTGCCACCAGACAGACAGTAACACAGGAGAGAATCTAATAGTTCCCTCCTATCCTTTTCTCTTAGACTGTGCTAAAATGATAACACTTCCTTATCTGTGAACTAACAATAGCTCTGCAGCAGCATAGGAAACTTAAACAAGCCTTGAGTCAAGGGGATGTAGAGATTACCCCTAGGCACTGACTAAAGCTATAGACCACATATTCTTCTAGGTGGAAAAAACCAACCTGCAAAAGGAACAAGTTTTGAGGTGTTACTCACCTAAAACTGTAGTCCTGTGGTTCAGCATGTTCCGTCTTCAAATATCTCCCCCAGGTGCTGGTCACAGGCTAGCAAGATCACAGACATGGAGTTTTTTGCCTTTAGGTCAGAATGCAGCCCACATCAATAGCAGATAATGCTCTAGCAGTGGATTTCATCTATGCAACAACAAAAATAGGAAAGAAACCCTGGCATTGAGCCAACCATCAATAGACAGGCACCGCATGGTGACTGAACTAACATGCCCCCAGGAACTGTCCTGCTATGGGAGAGGTTTCCTGCACATGGCAGGGCAGGAAAGAAGTAAACTGGGAAATTTCTGCTCTTTATTTGTGTTCAGAATCAGGTAGTTTGCAGCTGAATGGTAAATTCTTTCAAAGCATTCTTAAAGGAAAGACAGAAATGTAGCTTGGAGCATGTGGTTTCTTTGCTAGAACTGCATTAACTCTGAATAACTCTGCTGACCTGCATCATGCTAAGCAGAATAGAATCCCTCTACTTCTTAGAAAGTTTTTGTGCTGCTAGTTACTGAAATCACAGACAATCTACTTTGCATTGTACTTGTATCATTCTCCTCCCATGCTACACCAACTTATTTCAAATATTACAGACTTCTCAGGAGGGCTTTGTTCCAAGATGTACTTTTTTAACATTCTGAGCTTTCCTCTCTGTAAGGTGTGTGGTGTGTTCTTCCACACCCACCCATTGGCCTTGAGAAGCCAGTCCCTTAACAAACCACCCCACGCTCTGTTTGTTTCGGTAATTCTTACTCAAGGTCTTTATCTTAGAATCCTGTTTGTGCAGCTTTGGACAAGATTCAGTACTTGGAGGGGAGGGTGAGTGAGGTGGGAAGGATTTTTTAGTGCCTTTAGTATTTAATATGTTATCTCACCTGTGACTATTAAGTAGATGATTTACAAGCTTGTTGACACTGAGATGGTGTGAGTTTCTGCCCCTTACAGTAGATGCAAACACAACTTGCAAGAGCAGCTATAGATGGGGTAAGGGCTACAGAGAACTACAGTTTCCAGCCTGTGCACAAAGCACCTAGGAAATCTTTGCAGAAAACACTGTGGTGGGTAGCCCACTGCAAGCCCTTCACCTGCTCCTGGCAGGTCTGTTCACAAGAGCAGCACACTAAAATCACATCCATCTTCCCTTGCAGCTGCAAATTCGCAGCTTGCTGTGCCACTCCACACAGCGAATTTGCTAATGAGAGCTGCGTGTCAGAGTCCCTGACCAGGACACACTTGCCAAAGCCCGGCTGCTGCAGCCTGAGCAGCATGAGCTGCTGCTGTGGGAGCTTAGCAGCGAAGTGCAGGAATGCCTGGAATGTTTCAGTCAGCAGGTACTTCAGAGATCCTTCTCTAGGAAATGTCTGCACTTTTCATAGAAGTAGTCCCCCTGCTCACTGCCCTTCTGAGACAGTAACAGTGGGCTCCCTCTTCTCCCCTCCAGGCCCCCCACTCTCCAGCTCCGACGTTAACCCCAGCTCCCCTTTGTGAGGCAAAATCATCATGGGAAATGAAAATTCCACAAATCAGCAACATACCAGTGTCTTTCCAAACATGCTGTGGGCCTGGATATTACCTTGGAAGGCAGGCTGCTTTTAGAGGATGACCCCTCCATAGCAGTGGGGCCAAATGCTTGCAGCCCATCCATTCAACAGCTTCCAACAGCTGGAAAAAGAAGTTGCTCATCTGCCTGTTACAGGCAAGAAAAGCTATCATAATTTTAAAGACCATCTCTGCTTTTGTACTAATCTTTCCTATGCTGTCTCCATCTTCCCCCACCTGTCCAACACTGAAACACCTTGCAGACAATCTGAGTAAAATTTTCTGATGAGTGCTTCTCTGATTTCCCATATCTTTTAAACTTCCCACCTCTGCAAACCAGTGCTTGGTAAAAGACCTTTGTCCCTATCACACTAATCACCATCCCAGCATTTCAAGGACTTGCTCTCCAGTGTCTAGGGCTGTTCTGGGAAAGAAGGAGATACAGTATGGAGCCCTCTTTAATACAGCCTAAAAACACTTCCCAAATACATCTGTCCATTGGATTAATTCTTATCATTTCTGGACAGATAAAATGACTGTCAAGAAACATCTTTTGCTAATTTATAATTAGTTAAGAAACTTCACTTCTAGAAAGGAAGAATGTAAATCACTGTAGCTGGCACTTAAATTAACAGGAAGGGTAGAGGTGTCAATTTGAGGGGAAATGAAAGCAGGGCTAGTTGCCAACTTAGCAGTGTAAACCTCTGGAAAAACACCAGTCAATAACATCTCCTTTCTTGTCTCCAAGTTCATTTGTGTTACTTGAAACAAGAAGCCATCAACCAAACCAAACACTTGCAGGTTCTATACCACTGTCTGCCCCATTCATGAGATTTGTGTTAGGAACACACCACCAGGGACAACTGAACCAGCTATTCCAAAATACCTTTTAATCACCCCATGCAAATAGAGGTCTCCTAAGTAAGCTATAGGTACATATCTTTTCCACAGGCAGGATATGCAGAATTTTCTGAAAGAAGAATTAAAGCAATTGTCAACGTTTCATACACAGTGGCAGGCACAGTTAATTGACTTGCTGAATATAAAATATGAATTTAACTTATAAATACGAGAGGAAGGAAGAAAGCAATTCACTTAGTGCAAATTTTCTCTGTGCTGGCAATCTACTAAAATCCAATAATCTCAGTGTTCAAAGGAGACATTCCTCCAATGTTCAACCCATTCATTGTCACTGTTGACCAACAGCAGTAGCAGAGGGCAGCTCAATCCTTCCCAGGCATGTAGGACACGGAAAGGCTTGTTGGATAGGATGCCTCCATGTCAGTATCATGAAACCCCTCCTGAGACAAGCTGCTGCTGCCTGGCGCTCAGCAGGAAAAGGGCTCTGCCAAAGCCATCGGATCGGGGATCCTCCAGTGTGGCAGTGTCAGAGACAGACAGAGCTGCAGTCCTGAGCCGAGGGGCGTGGATACCAAAGCTGCAGCCCC
Source organism: Ifrita kowaldi (assembly GCA_013398055.1). Classification (NCBI taxonomy): domain Eukaryota; kingdom Metazoa; phylum Chordata; class Aves; order Passeriformes; family Cinclosomatidae; genus Ifrita; species Ifrita kowaldi. The sequence goes on from VZRS01012136.1 coordinate 402,287, forward strand.
AGCACTGCTGAGAGGTGGGGTGTCACTTCCAGCTGGAACATCTAGGGCTGTAGTGTGCCAGGAAAACTGCCTTGGCCAGGTTTCCCAAATGCTGTACCCAGAGACAGACTGTACAGAGCATGCCCTGCACAGAGAACACCATCGTTGTGCTGCAGCTATTCCTCTGGGACCCAGTGTCACACACAAATCCTGAGCAAATGGAGAAATCCGTCTGCCAAGGACACATCCAGAGAAGCTCTGAACTGCAACAGGATGGGCAGCATCCAGTCAGGTGCATCCTGTTTGTTTTGTACTCCTGTGGGCAAGAGAATCCATCCTCAACTTTTCCCTGAAGCAAAGCTGAGTAATGGGGCCCTGCCTAGATTGCTAAAGGGAAAGTAGGACCTGTCCTCCATGTGCACTGGAATGAACTTGAGGAAAAAGGTTAGAAACAGCCACCTGAGCTCTTGCATATAATTTCTAGGGCCCAAGAGAGTGTTACATCAGCAAAATTAGGGCAGCTTCAAGGTTTTATTAACTCAACAGTGCGCTGGCATCCACACTACAGGCTTCGGTGAACCTGCCAAGTGTGTGGTGGAGTTGGTAGGACAGATTTCACTCAGTCTCTCAGTGGGTCTGGTCTGCCACTGACTAGAACTTCAAAGAAGATGAAAAATGTTACCTGCTCAGACCAGCTTGCATGGATGGCGCCACAAACTTTAGGGGAGGAGTTAATTTGACATGTCTTAACTTGTACAGAGAGAAGAATTTCCTTTAAATCATTATTGCTCTACCAGCCATAAAATCTCAGGTTTCTGATTGCGCAGGACGCTTCTTCAAACAAAGGCATTATACTGCATGTACAGTTAAAATTCAGACCCTGGGGAGCTGCAAAATTGACCATATCTTCCAAAGAAGTAGCTTCTAGAAGAAAACCCAACAACTCTGGAGAAAAGGCAAAATCTTTCACAAAATTGGAAGAAGAAACAGAAAAATCCCTTACTCTTGTATTTCTGCTTTCTACCACATGGTGTGTATGTTTATGTCTTTCACTGCATGAGAAAATGGTTGCATAGTTGCCTGGAAATCTCACTGCAAGGTCCCTTCTCCCCAGCACAGTTTAGTCTCATTAATCTTTCCAAGGTCTCTGCTTTCCACAGTCTGTTGCTCTTCCTTCTGCTGGGCCATCAGTGTCTGTTATTCTCTCCTGCCAAGGTTGCTCTTACCTCTGTTCTTGTTTCATTCTTTCTACCTCCCCCTTTCTCCTGTTACCATCTTTCATGCAAATGCCACTCACCTTCTCTGTTGTCTCTCTTGCTAACTCATCCAGTCTTGATCCCTTTCCAGAGCAGCTGAAAGGCAGGAAATTGGTAGAAATAGGAGAAAAAACAGCTTTCAAACCTGGCTACAGGACCAATGTTTCTGCTGTCCCTCGTAAGTGCAAGTCTTTGCAAAGACACTCTTTGCCTTTCTGCTCTTGTTGAAGACATTTTGTTCTCACACAGTGTCTCAGTTTGTAACAAAAAGGCTTGTACATGCTGACTGTAATAGCAGAGGAGAGAGAGCAGGAAGGGCTGGGAGGCTGTGTTCAGCTTGAACTGCAGCAGATAGTACTTCCAACTGGGAATAAGGGCAGTCCGTGGTGTCAGCTGCTCTATTTCTGATTCACAGCTCAGGAGGCCTCTGTTTTCCACAGCCCCATGTTCAGCAGGTAGCGTGGCACATGCACTTCTGCAAATGCCAAAGCAGACAAGTGATGCTCACTCACTGGCAGTGGTCTGGCCACTGATATTCCAAAATTAGGGATTCAGCTCCACCCCTGCATGCTGAGTGCAGCAGTTAAAGCACTGTTACCACCCTTGCTGCCTAGTTTGCTCTCAGTGCATGTGTGACACAGGGTGTCCTCTCACTGCCCCAGAAGCAGGACAATAGCACAGGATTTACAGAGCCTGAGGGAATGATTTGCTGGAGCATACAGTGTTGGCCTGGTGCCACTACCATGGAGGTCAGGGTCGAATTGGCCATTGGCTTATGAAGCAGCTGGTACTATTGAAAAATGCCACCCTTGGGCTCTGTGAACTTGGGCTGCTTTCTCTATCCCACGGTAGAATTGAAAATACCTTTCATCCGCAGCACTGTGGAGAGGGTGGGCTATCTAGACAAACGTAGATGTAGAGAAGACCTATCTAGACAAATGTCCTTTTCTTCCTAACAGCACTTGGAAATCCACCCTTTAACCAGACTTCAACACAAACTAAGAAAATCACAACCCTTTAAGCAGGAACTTCTTCCCTACATAGATTTGTATGCAAGTATAAGAGTGAGAGCCCATCAGTTGTCAGAATCCATCTAAGGCCACATCCAAAACTTCAGTTGAACTTAGTTTCTTGCAAGAACCTATCCTGTCTGGTAGTTTTTCTCCATGTTTAAATAAATGCCCAGACTCAAGCAAAAAGGGACACAATAAAAATCCTGGGAGAGCCATTATGCATGGCTGTCACAGTTCAAGCATCACTGTTGTGCTTTTAGATACAGACATATCCAGGCACTGCAATGGCAGCAAGTAGAAGGACTATCTGAAAATAATTTTAAAACTTAAGACACACAACTGAAGTAATGAAACATGGAAGTAAAGAACTAAAAAGACTGCAAAATGAAGCCTAAAGAGACTTGCCAATGTCAACAGACAAAATCTGCTGCACACCCAGCCTTAACAGGAAGCAGGAATTCCTTGCCTAGGGATGTCTTCTGAACAAAACGATTATAAGACTGACATTTTAAACTGTCTAAGAGTCTTGTCCCTTGGGTGGTACCAGTCAACAGGTCTGTGCTGAGATGGCAAAATGAAGCAATACATGCTGTTATCTCAGAGCACATTACAAGGCTGAGGTGGAGATGGTATTTTTATTGACATTCAAGCCATACTTTTTTTAATAAAAATGTAATTCTGTGGCCCTATAGTGATTCTTCAGCTGTGGAGGTCCAGAGTCTAAGGTCAGGCCTTCATAAATGGGCATTTACTCATGCTCAGCTGACTCTAATGTTGCCCTTTGAATGGACACATCAATGATATGAGTTAAACTGCCTCACCCACTTCCACTAACCTCCTTCCTTTTTTATACCATTTTGTCAATGCAACCTGGAAGCAGAGATGACAACTCAGACTGCAAGAGTGAACTTTGGCTGCTGCATGAAATGTTTACCCTGACCACTGTGTAGTGTCACCCACCAGGCTGCAAAATCAACATGAACTACATGATCTGATGGTTTAGATAACACTCACCAACAGAGACAGAGCAAACCGTCATACTCTAAGTTGTGCCTCATGAACTGCAACACCGCTCAGGTGTAATATACTCCTCCACCCAAAAAAAGGACACACACAGCTTTACATCTCAAATCCCACTGTGCTCATGTACAGAAAAGGGGATATAAGCATGGTCTACATACTGTTAAATGGGAGTAAAGGGGGTTGCTCACAACACAAGATTTTTGTAGGTGCCTCAGCATGCCTGCTTGCACTAACTTAAAAGAGACTATAGTCTTAAGAGTTTACCCTGTTTCAGGCAATGGCTCTAGAAGAATAGTCTCTTAGGAATGCTGTTAGCACTGATACCTTGCACTGTCCTCAATCTGTCCTTCAGAACTCTGACTGATGCTCCCTGGAAAATTTCCCAGAGTGGTTCAGCTGACAGTAGTATTAAAAATCACAGCATGTGTCTGTAGTCTTCTTTGTATCAGACATTCAGAGAGAGCACGCTGCAGAGATGCAATTGTTGCAGCTGTGTGCTCTTAAAAGACTGCATCTGTCGCAGGGAATGTCTTTACCAGAAATTACCATCTCCAAGCAGACAGCTGCAGATCTCATCCAGTGAAAACAGTTTTTTCCCCTAACAGCTATATAATTTCAAGTATTTGCTGCAAAATCTCCTACTCAAGTTTTGCCCTTAAATTGAGGGTCATCCATGCACAAAACCTCTTAGATCTTTCCACTGGCACACCAAAATAAAAAATAACACTATTATTCATGCCAGTCACTGCTACGACAGCCTCCCTGGCACACTAGTTTCCCAGGAATGCTGTTGAACAGATACCTTGTGCTGTCCTCCTTGTCTTGTCCTTGAGAATTCCGCCCATTATTCCTTGGAAATTTTCCCAGAGTGGTTCAGTTTACAGCAGTGCTAAGAATCACAGCACACATCAGTAGATGGTTTTATATCAGGTGTACTGGGATACAATGCAGCCGAGGCTTGATTATCACAAAGTTAGCTCTTTGGTTATTTAAAAAAGAAAGAAGGAAAGGAAGGAATAAGTAGTGAAGTAAGTCAACAAGAAACCACAGTCCATTCCTTAAGTGGTAACCAGGCTACTGTGCTTTGGAACTTTTCCTGATACAACAAAAGACACCATGAAGACAGGAACTTTGGCAGCAGTGGTTTTGAACTCCACAACCCCCAACTTTCCTCTGTTTTTCTATGCGTATGTTCCTGGAAATATAATTGTCTGCTTGGGAAGCAGTCAACCTCCAAATGGATACCTAAGCAGCAGCAAGCTTCTGGAAGTTACTGTTGCCAGAATCAAAAGGAGATTTTCAGCAAAGCAGCCCTAAATTCCTGAATTAATCAATGTCCTCCTTTGCCTGACCACTGTCACCATAGTGACCACAGGAGCTGCTGCCGAGCCACTGCCCTGTGCCTTGGGACGGAGGCGAGCGGGACGCCGTGCTGGGAATGAAGTGACTTGGACTCAGGGCCCGGTGATGGGGATGTGGGCTGTGGGACCAGGCACTGGGAGCAGCCTTGGGCGTACTGTGCTGGGAAAGGCAGCTTATAGAGCAAAGAGGTGCAATTCCTGCCTTGAATGCCAGCCTCGAAGGGCCAGCACTGCCGGAACTGTTGCAAGGTTACTAGAGGAGTCAGGAGGTGAAGCAAAAACAGTTGATGATGAGGAGCGTGAGGAAAGAAGGCATTCACAGCAATACAGCAAACACGGTTAAGCTGGAGCTGGAATAAACAGATTCATTCCCCTCGACATCATTTGTGAGGACTGCTCCCTCTCCTGGGGAAAACTTGACGAAAAAATTTTAAAAAAATCCCAACCCAAACCAATTCTTCAAGCAAACAGTGCACCCCCAGAGCTCACAGGCAGACAGGCCCCTTGCTTCCAGGTTCAAGTTGGAGAGGGCAAGGTGTAAGACCTCTGTGCTGCCCTTCCCAGACAGGCTGTGTCGTGGCTACAGGAGCCCGGCGTGGTGAAGCCAGCTATAACCTCCAGACTCATGCCCAGCTAAGCACTGCTCCAGCCTGCGCAGACAACAGCAACACTGTCTTCTCCCTGCTTGGTGCTATTTCCAAGCACCACCCAGACCATCCTCCACCCGCAAACCACTGGAGTTGTCCAGTGGCGCAACAGGCGAGGATCCAGGAAACAGTGCTTGCAAGCGCTTTTCACAGTAAATGCTGGAGTACAATTTCTTCTTTGCTGGGAATTGGACAGAAATCACTAGTTCCAGTCCTGAGTGCTAGTAAGGACTGACAATTTTAGCCACAGAAATAAATTTCAGAGCCTGTGAGTGAGGAAATAGAAGGACAATCTTGAAAAATACTGTCGTGGTGAGAAATATTCACCACTTACCTAATCTTTGCTCCTTTAGGATTCCAAAGTCCAGTTAAAATCTTTGCAGTGAAGCTAGCTCAGAAGATCTTGCAATAAGATTAGAACCAGCTGGTGAAAAATGGCATGTTACTACAGCCAGTAAATACCCACATGAACCAGCCCTAGAGAGGTGAAAGGCTCTGCTGAGCTTAACAGCTCATGTGCATATACCATACTGGCTGAAACTGGTATATGAGTAATGCTTCTTCCTTCTAAATCCTTTCCCAGTTGATGATCACTGCTGTGGAAAAGCAGTGATTTAAATGCACACAATTAAAAATGAGAAAATAATTATTTCCATTTTTCAGAGAGGGGGACAAGCTTGCCTGTAAGCAGAAAGCAGTAGCAGGGTGTGAAAAAAACCCAAATAAACTAATACTTTCCGAATCCCTGGAGTTTGACTGAAGTCCTCCACCTTGTCTACTTGCTACAAGAGCTTTGTGGAAGCTTTCATCCTGGCGATGCAAGGATGTAAAAAAGTCTTGCTTGATTCTTAATAGTCTCTGAGAGTTATCATATGATACCACGTCAGGCAATCATGCAATCAGCAAAGGTCACAAGACACACAGCCATTCCTCTTGGCTTTACAGCTGCTTTCCACAGCCAAGACTCCTCCTTCTTGCACCATTTTGAAGTCAAGTGCAGCAGCCCTCCTGCCTGCCAAGCACTGGGAAGCCCTGCCATAAGTCAGGCCCTGTAAGGAGCACATAAATTTTTGTGTCTACAGGTGCCAACAAGAGAATCATAATGGATTTGCATTGTATCTAAATAGTCTAAATGGATTCTTACTGGCTGCAACTGCATCTGCTTGGCAACATAAAAGAGGCACAAGTCTCACTTGTACAGATATGGTAGGTTGGGGCAGGGGCGAAAGCTTTTCCAAAAGATAAAAAGGAATGTAGGAAAGTCACTGTTGCCCTATGTCTGCTACAATCTAAAAGAAAAAAGAGGTGTTCTAATAATTTTACTGTTCTAATTATGTGAGAGACCGGTACTTAATTGAAGGCTCATACTACATACATAAAATTTTGCATGACTAGAAAAGGTCCTTGTCCTGAGGAGCTTGCAGCTTTATTGGACTTAAAGGCTTTATAAGGTGAGGGGCAGAACCATCTCTGTTTTGCAGACAGAACACAGATCAGGAGCCAGACTTCAAGTGCTTCAATGATGTGTAAGGCAAGTCTAGTAAGGCAAGTCTGAAGGAAGCACAAGAACAGGAGAAGTAATAAATATAAGGTGGAAAAGTTCAGGACTATAAAAAATAATACCCATTGCAATCTTCCCTGAGCAATGCAGCCAGGAAGTCTTGATTGCCAGGCACTCAAACAAGCTGCTCCTTTCCCCCAGAGACTGCCCCTCTGCTGCTGGGACGGCAGCATGGAATGGCAGCATGGGACGGCTCAGACTCCGCAGTGCACAGCCCTGTGCTTGTCACCAATCCACCTCGACCACAGATCATGTGTGCAGACTGGGTGGGCTGCAGTGGGGAAGCAGGTTCCCTTCTGCCTCCCTTGGCCTGCTACTTCTGGCAGAGGCATTTCTCAGTAAGTTGTGGAAAAGCTCAGTTCTCAGGGCCCTTAACCCACTGATAACTATGACTACTCAGTCACTGATTAAAAGCATCTAAATATGCTGTAGATTTGATAGAGCCTCTTATCTCCTCACCTTCCTTTCTGTGAGTCAATTTGACCTTCTATAGCACCCAACCTAAACCAGACTTTCAGAGCAGATCAGCATTTGGGTACTGTTCTGCTTTTTCTAAACAAGTAAAATTTGGATTCTGGGACCCAGTTCAAGGGCACACAAGCAGCTTATAATAGCCAACCAAAATTTCCTGCACCCCGACCACTGTCACCCCTGACTGGATGTCTCAGTCAGTCAGGGAATTCTTAAACCTCCACAGAAGGACTTTTCTCTGCACTTTAATCAGTGTTTAGGAGACCAGTGCTCTTTCAGAGTGTATCACTGCTGTGTTCCATTAAGGAAGCCAGTTAATGGGGTTTTTTTTGCCTCCATCTCTTTGCCACTGGAACTCTGATCTCCTTCAAGACCACTGGGATATGTGGTAGACTGTTGCTGCATTGGTCTGGGTAATTCTTGATCTAAAAAAAGGCATGGGAAAAAGTAAGAGTCCAGAGACTAAACCCCATGGTTTCTCTGAGAACAGCAAGGCAGGGCTGCAGAACAAAGAAAAATGGCCACATAGCCTGGATTGAAGGAAGGTCAGGTAGTGTTCAGCTACATCTTCCATTATTTGTATTCATCCATAATTTTTATTAAGACTTCACAGAAATTATTCTACCAGCTCTGCTCAGATAATAAATACCTCACAGTGTGGAGGAGAATAGCAAGTAAACCAAACATGAGAGAGTTCAGTATTCCAGAAAGAGATGCTGCCTAGGTGGCCAGGATCTTCCTACTGCTGATAGCACATAGCATGGAGGTGCAACCCCATAGCAAATACAAATTTGAAAGTACTGCACAGCAACAGGACAGGCAGCAGCCAACTTGCTCTCACTTGATTTTGGGAGCTGTTAAGACCAGCCAACAACCCTTCCCCCTCAAGAACCCATACGGCATTCCTGAGGCAAGTGTTAATACTGGATCTCGACCAAGAAAGAATTCCTATAGACTCAGGGGACAAGAGGAAGATGATACACTGCTTGCTTCTTTCCACTCTTTTCCCCTCATGCCCCATTGCTCCTGTACTTGTAGTGCCCCTTGCGCAAGGACCTTTAACACAGTGGCAAGCGGCTCCCAGCAGGATGCGAGGCACAGCAGCACATGCGGCCTGCTTGCCCTTGGCAGGAGTTGTTCTGACTAATGGAAACAGCAGAAACTCGAGAGACAGGCATAGAGAAGGCTGGAAAGTGCTGAAGGGGAAAACTCCTGGAGGAATGCAAAAGGTTTAAAACCGGCAAGAGCACAGCAGCATTCAGCACCAAGTTATTCCCAAACTGCCCTTGCCGAGTATGGCTGGTTGTTTCCTTCCCCCATTTAATGCCCAGATGCACTCCCTCACAGTACAAAACAATAAATGGCCAAACAGCTTGTAACTAATACACTCTGGTTTCTTAACTGGAAGCAGGGCTGCAGAGCTGAGAAATCCCTCTCTTGGAATCCTAGTGCCACCTTGTGCTGGGAACGGTAACAGTCAATGGATAACAGAGCTTGTCCAGAACAGCGAAGAAGGGCGAGGAGAAGCCGTCGTTGGAGCAAAGCTGCATTTACTGTTTTGGCTTTTGGAGATCTTTCCTCCTGGTACCAACCAGCATGGCTCCCAATATCCCACTGCGGGGTAGAGTCCTTTTATGAAGGGACAGGTGGGCTACAGCGAGCAACTCTTTGCAGGTTTGCCCTGACCCCAGACGGCGGCACCGAGTCACACCTCAGCTGTAACCCTGCACATGCAGCTGCAGCTGGCAGGTGCCGGCTCTGTCCTTGGCACAGGCAAGTCCAGGAGGAAACACGGTGTCACCTCAGACAGGAAAATTTTGCTGAGTACTACTTCCAGACTTCCCCTCTGGAGCCTGGTTTGCAACAGGTAAACCTGGAAGTAATGCAGGTATGGAAGATGAACCAGTAAAATGCAACAAGCATTTTACAGAGCGATTTCCAGATAAAAAATACTGCTATCCCAAACCGATGTGCAGGTGAGAGGAGCCAGCTGGCTTCCGTGGGGGAGATGAAAGCAGGGTTTGAGTTTCTATTTGTCTCTTTCAAAATTATTTCAAGACTTTTCTCCAAAGATGGATTAAGTTCCATCTGCTCAAATTATATTCTGAAAATGAACTTCTGAAAATGCCTGCTTCTCTACACTGAGTTTTAGGGGAACTTGTTAGTTTGTTTGAAACTGAGAGGTTATTAATTTGATAAAAATTGTATTTCAAAGTCAGTCGCAAAGATTTTACATTGCTGTCGATCAATTAAGTTTTATCTTTTTACAACTTGGAACATTTTTGCAAGCTGGCTATGGAATTGCAGACAGTATCATTTTGAGTTTTATTCACTTCAGGGTTTCTTTACAACTTAAGGAAAAGGAGGAAAAGAAAAGCATTTTGAAAAATATTTCTGTAGCAAGATAGGAATTCTCTTGCAAGCACCTCGGAAAGAAGCGGTGCGAGTATCCTGCTCATGCAAACTCCTCACAACCAGAATTCAGTCATCTGAATTTTGAAGTCAAGACTAGGTACTAGGTACTCTTAAGGATTAAAATATCACAAGAATAACACTGTTTTCTCTCAGAACAAGCATGATAAACCTAAGAAATTGAGAATTCAAGTTATGCTCAAAAGAAATCTGACTGTGCCACAGAAATGCAATTAGAGAGGACAGCTCTTATCCCTAAGGGTCTTATATAAAGCATAATTCCAAAGCTACACATCTAAGCAGTGCCTCTGTCTCCAGCAAGACTAGGGAGGCAGATAAAGGTTACCATTTAGGTACTTACTACAAGGTACAGCCAGACTAAGAGAGCCAGATGGATCATTTTCCCACTGGTGATTAATCACCACAACTGCATGTGGGAGGGGGGATACACCTCAGCTTTTCGACAGAACCTAACATCACATCCTGAGGGGGAGGAAATGTCATCACTGGAAACTTGAGAGTGCTGCAGGCAGAGAGAACACCACTAGGCTTGAATTTTGTCTCCCACTTCCTTATCCCAGATTCCTGTCCCTTTGGCATTTGCAATGCACAAGCTCTGACATAACAGGATGGATGAACATCAATAGTGATGTCACCCAGTTAAGCAGCCGTGGCAGCAAAGCAGTGCTGATGTTGGGATGTTGGTTCCCAGCAGCAGGGCTGCTCTTGGCTGCTTTGGTGCAGCACCTGCCGGGAGAACTGCTCAGGGCTTTTGCTGACAGTGAGCTCTGTAGCACAAGCTGTGAGGTGTCTTTTTACAGACCCCAGACAATTCTCTTCTGGGGCAGCAGCTGCATCTTGTGTGCAGGTCAGCTGCATAGGATGGAAGTAGGTGCTCTAAGGTCTCTGTGGGGCCTTCTCCAAGCTGAACAATCCCAGCTCCCTCAGCCTGTCCTCATAGTCTCTCAGCCTCCAGCCTCACGGAGCATAGGGTGCTCCAGCCCTCTGCCCATTTCTGTGCCCCTCCTCTGGACCCATGCCACAGGTCTGCGTCTATCCTGTGCTGAGCACTCCAGACCCGGATGTGACACTCCAGGTGGGATCTTACGACAGCACAGTAGGGCCAGAATCACTCCGTTGACCTGCTGGCCACATTTTAGTGGATCTACTAATTTACCACCAATTTTGTAAAGTAGTGTGGCCAAACATGGTAACTACACAGAATCACAGATTATTCTGAGTTGGAAGGGACCCACAAGGATTACTGAATCTAACTCTTAAATGAATGGGGGCTGAAGCAAAAAAAATGACTAAAAATCTAATTATGAAACAGAGCTGACTTCTGATGAACATCATAAAGCACCAGTGGAAAAACCTATGGTTTGTTGGATCCATTGATAGCTCCACACTTGACTGAAACTCACTATCAAACACACAATTCTCTGCTTGTTAAGCTAAAGCCATTCCCAAGCAACACTGTTTCACTGGCACCATACCTGTTTCAGCACTGAGATACCTGCACATGCAACATGGAGCTCTCCAATACCACCACTACCAGCTAAGCTTCTGCGTCTGTGGCAGGAACTGTTCTGATCAAATTTCTTGCAAGGATAAATCCAAGTAAAATTACGGTGGGGAGGAGTAACACTGAAACAATCTGTATACTATGCAATAATAAAAATATTTGAAAAATACTTGTAAACAGGGTATTGTGAATTCAAGCACAACTGCCACAGAAGTTCCCTTGGTTGGCAAAATGCAGGAGCTACAGCAGGCAAAAAAGAACAAATGTTACTGCTGCTGCCACGAAGTGCTGCTAAAGAGCAACACACCATAACCTCCTTACTTTGTGAAATCAAGAGTTTAGGGAAGGAGCAACAGAGATCATCAAGGCCATAGGTTTACTTAAGACCCAGTCTGAACAAGAGAATACCCACTGGGGAGGGGGATTTAGGAAAAGGCATAATACTAGAAGATAGAATGCAAATTTAGTTGATTTTCATTTTCAGTAGGTCTCATTCTGCACAGCTCCCAAGCCTTCAGCCTTTCATTCTAAAAAGGCAACCAACCATACAACTATGGGGAGCAAAGAAATTCTGCTTCTGAGCTGATTTGAAAGAAGGTAAACTGGCAGTATTAGGTAAGGTAAAATGCACAAAAAGAAACCAGAAAAAAACACCAGCCAAAAGCAGACATGAACATACTTTGGGGTACGTGAGGGGTTGGCAGCATAACTGAACTTGACAGGATGCTCCCAAATCTGCAGCCAGCCTGCCATTTTCATAGTGGTTGGGATGTTTCCTTTTATAGCCCGACAACCCGTTACACATAACACGAGATAAGCTGGCAAAGCCCATCCATAATACACTTCCTCCAGTTCTTCAGCCTGCTAGAAAGTGCTGTGGTCTCCTCAAACCTACTCAGCTTACCAGTATCTTGGACAAGGAGACATCAAGGCTAGACAGGGTCCCTGACAGTCCAATCACTATGAGCTCCACAACGCTTTGCAATCTGGACAAGAAATATGGCCAAGCTGCCAGGTTCTCATACAGGTGAGAGACATTCACTTCCCCTAAGGTTATGGAAACACTGAGATCTGCCGATTCAGAGAGAGATGATGAAAGAAAAACGCCCACTTCCTATGTCATGGGAAGGCGGCATGACTGGGGTTGTGGAAGCCCTACCCACCTGACCAACTTGGGGGGAACACATTTCATTATTTTCAAGGTATCTGTAACACAAACAACTGTGTAGCAGGACATGGCCATGGAAATGACTAGGAGCTTTGCTCCAGATTCTCCAAGACAAGAAGGTTGTTCAATGAACAAGACCAATCCAGAGATCCTGATCCCCAAAGAGTTACTTGTACTTATCTTCACACTAAACGAAAAGGAAAGCTGCTCTCATTAAGAGGCTGGCCAAACTGTGAGTTAGGAGGATCATCCACTCCAGGAAAACAGCTTCTCCTTCTAAGGGCAGGATTCACTTACAATTTCTTCTCTGTTTTATCATCTGCTCTCATTGCTTGGTGCTGGTTTAACAAGCTCTAACCCTGCTCTTGAGCACACTGGTCATAAATACCTACCATGGTGGACAATGTTAATTTGCTGCATTGACCCCCTTTCCCTCACATGCTCAGGTGAATGACATTTCTACAAAGCAACCCCCCCCACTACAACCACCGAGGCTTCCAGAGGAGCATTGACTATGAACCTGCAAGCAGGAGTAGCAGGGACACAGAAGGGCTGTAAGTAAAAAGTGCAGAGACTGTTCAGCTTTCACTGGTACAGCCACACATGCTTGTAGGGCACAGCACCCAGCGACAACGCCTGTGAATTCTGGAAGAAAGAGCTGTATTAGTGTCTTTTGTCATCGGCTGTTTCCTGGACACTTCCTACTTCAAAGCCCTTAACAACCCTTCTCTATCTCTCTCTCCTTTAACCTATTTTATAATAGAGTACAATTTGAGACCCCACAAGACAAGCCACCACAGCTGTGTACATACTCACCAATGCGTTCATGTATTCTTCCCTGAACTGAAGGCCAAAGTCTGACAGGATGAGCCATGGACTGCATAGACAGACCCACCCATGTTCTAAAAAAAACCATGCACACTCTGGCACGACACAGGGCCTTTCCCAGAGACTGACAAAGTTACAAGTACTAGATTGAATTCTCCACTTAATTCTCTCCACTAAGGCTTTCACCACTGGGTAACACAGTGACCGTGTAACTCAAGCTCTTGATCGTTAGGGCAGATAAAGTTGGACTTGACATAAAAATCCTGAGCAGCCAACAGTGGATTCAGCCGACCCAACACCACCTGTTTTAGGATGAAACTTGTGTTTCTACACCCCTAGATACAAAAACTTGAAACCTTAATCCACAGTTGAGTAGAAACACAAATACCATAGACCAAAGCAATACAGTTATGTCAACTCTGACGTTTCAGACCTGTTTGAAAGAAATGGCTTAGAAACAAGCTGATTTATACATACAATCCATTGTGCCCAGAAGTTTCCTAACATTCTTTTATTAAAAACCAAAGAGCCAAAGATTGCCCTGATGCTCTTCATTGTTATAAAGCCGACTCTGAAGTATTAAGTGAACTATGTATGAGCAAAGAACTCCAACTGATGCAGAGTTTAAAACTAGGTTTACAGTTTCCTATTTTATTGGCATGGATGTATTTCTAAACTTAAAAACCCTTCTGGCAAGTTATCTCAATTTCTTATGACAAAATTTCTCACAACACACAAATATTTACAACATATACATATTTTTTCAGTCTTTTACAACTGGTTCTTAAAAGACAAACAATTCATAGGTTACCACAGAACAAAAGCTGTGACTTAGTTGTTTTTAATTTGATAAAACTATCATAAGTTAAAGTGAATAGATTTTTCTTTAAATTCCTTGTAGCATTTTACAAGTGCAACAGAAAAATATGAAGAACCAATTTAGGATAGCTGCAGTTCATTGGATAAATGTTGCCCGTCGTAATCACATTATTTCACAGCAAATTCTTGAAAAAATAAGCACCAATCATTCTTGCAAAGAACAATTTTATCTAAAAGTATTGAAAAGTGTTAAATACAAGGTGTTTAATTTACGTAACAAGCAATAAATACACCATATCCAAACTTTATTCTGCATACTGCTACCCTTGTACATATAATGTACTAAAAAGTCAGCAAATTGTCAACACCTTTTCATATTTTTTTTCTCTTTTTTTAAAGAAATCAATTTGACTTCCAACCAACGGTTTGCTACTATAACAAAGGCCACAAACAGTACGTCTGGGACAGCATACAGTGTTAAAACTGACAAACTCCAAGGGGGAAAAACCATCTAGCAAATAAATCGGAAAGCTGTAGATCATTGCTGGTGATATTAACATATACTAGAAAACCTTAATATGCTGCTACTATGATTTTGTAAATTGTTTAGTCAAATATTGTAAGAGCAAACTAACGCTCCTACCGATCAAAAATAATTCTGTAGCCACACTGTATTCTCATTGTCCTGCATGGAAAGATCTGATGCAATTTCATAACTTTGCTTGAGCCTTTATTTTACAACAGAGCATTACCTCTAACTTGGAATTGCACATAAGAAGGCTATTAAAAAGTACAATAAAAATCTGCACAAATCAGACTTAAGAACTTGAGTCAGTATGCTGTACACTTTCTACAATATTACGTTGATAGGTGAATAAAGAAGTGCTGCCACTAAGTTTTTCAGAGAGTTCTTTAGTTGAGGAATAATCAAATGGAATTTTTGTTGGGTTTTTTATTATTATTCTTTTTTTAATTATTTTTTATTTTTTTTAAAAATGACATCCAGGTCAGTTTAAGACCTATAAGCTTATGCATTGAGCCTTAAAGACTGATCTTCTCTCCTCCTGGAAGAAATATCAATATCTATTGAATCCTTGCCAACAATAAGCCTTAATCTCTTCGCTGGAGGAAGAGGAATAAAGTCATCAAATTCATCATCATAGTCATCTTCCTCTTCATCGTCCTCTTCTGATGAAGATTCATCTGCTGTTTCCTCTTCATAGTGACCATAATCATCTACTTCCATTCTCGACTCCAAAAGGGAGAGAGTTTCACTACAACACACACCATTTTCATGAAGGTCCTCAGGGTATGTCCCTCTGTTTTCTTCCTCTCGTTTTAGCTGTATTTTTAATTTTGTTGAACTATTGCCTGATCCTGAGTTAAACCCATTATTTAGCTTTGCTACATATAAATTATTATCTTTTTCATGGTCTTTACTTAATTTTATGCTTATTTTTGAAGAATTCATTCCATCACTCTCTTGATCATTTGCCTTGCTACTGCTATCATGGCGCCTACGAAGAGTCAGTTTAGGGATCCCAGAGCTATTTTCAAGGATAAGTTGTGCATCATACCTCGTGATTCGTCTTTTCTTTTTACTTTTTGCAGTTCTAAAGCTGTCTTTTGCTTTAAAATTGTCAGTTGTTAGAGAGCAGCCACCAGATCCAGGGATACAGTCTTTAAAGCCAACAGGTGTGTCCACCACATTATTCCTCTCTTCGAGTTCTGAATGAGAACTAATCAAATCTGGTACTTCATCCTTCACAGGCGTGTTGTGCATAGTATCAGTTTCCTCTGTTTTTGAAGATGGTTTCACAAGCTTTCCTTGTCGAGATTTCTTTTTTGATGTGCCTGCATCATTTCTCTGGCACCGACCCTCCCCTTTATGTGATGGTCCATGAGCCACATCGTTGTCGTTTAACACACGAGACTGCTGCTCTGCAATGTCCGATTGTGTTCCAGTCAAGTTACTCTTATAGCTATCCAACGTATTTGGTTCAAGCTTTGTGTCAGAGGTCTCCTTCAAACTCATCCTTGTTCTCATTGACCTCCTCGTGATGTATGTGCAGGGTGCAATATCACCATGCTCATGAGCACCTTTCACAGAATTCAGTTTATGTTCTCTCGCTGCATGCCTCGTTAAGCATCCGCTAGAGACTGCAACTTTGACTGGTCCCTCCAATTCTTTATCCTTTTTAATGGGCAAGTTTTTATACAAAACTACTTTAGGCTCTTTGAGAACTAAATTTCCCATTTCAAGCTTTCGAGAAGCATTCTTTTGCTCGGGCCTTTTGCACTGATTTCTCAACTTTATCTTTGAAAGTAAAGGCTTTGCAGGCTTTTTCAGTCTCTTTGGTACCCTGGAATTATTTATATGAGTTAGTTTAGATGAGGTAGAATTTGATGATGCTGGAATTCTTGATATAGACTGTCTGGTTAACGTTCTATTTTTGCTGTTCTTTTTTACGCCAATTGAAGATTTTCTGTTAGCTGAAAAAGAAAAAAGTGGTTTTGTTATGACACTGCTATATCCTGAATTTCCCACTCCCAAATACTGCAGTTATTTCATTTATTTGGAGCACTTCAAAGAAATCCATGAAACAGGATAGACAGTATGTAGTAAGGAATGAGACTGCTTAACTTGCAACTCGACACATGAAAGGAACTGCCAAACAGGCCACAAGTACATCAACATTTCCAGATACACTTCTCCTCACTATCCCCAATATACCAAGTTGGGTTTTTACTGAATTGCTTCTTCTATCAATTTTTTAAAAAATCTATTTCACATTATCCACAGCTTTTGCTGAGTATTATTCCAGCAAAACTGAAGATCAGCCTGATCTAATATTATCTCCAGGACTTTTTTTCCTGGAGGAGGAGGTAAAAACCCCAAACACCTTATCTAATGTAATGGTTTCAGTTTCGGGTGGAACTACTGCCTACTGTGGAAAGTAAAGGAGTTTTGTCTGCTCAACAGAGGTGCAACTCTAAATACTGGTAATTAGAGACCATAAAAAGATTTGGGGGCATTTTTAGGGGTTTTTTTTTTGTTGGTTGGTTGGGTTTTTATGTTCTGCTTTTGTGTTTCGTCTTTTTAGTATCACAGCAGCAAACAGGAGGCAGATGGAACTGCAGTATTTTAGGTAGCTCCAAACCTGTTTACAAGTTAAATCAAAGTTTAAACTATTTGTATGATGCCCATACTGAGGGTGGCAGAGGTGGGGAACTGGGGAAAGCAATTAGATCATACTCACTACTCCATAGAGCGAAGTCTTGCAGGAAGATTACAAACAAAAATCCCTTCCAATTTCTTCTGAAATGACTAACTGTGCACTTTCACTGCACAAGAGGTGCCTGAACTATCAATTCTGAATGTGGAAAGAGCTGCCCCATTTAAAAGATCTCTAAAGGAAACAACTATTTGTTTAATAATATCTACTAAGTGTATTTATTTAAAAATCCTTTTCCTAAGAATTCAAACTATGTAAGTTTTCTTTCCTAAACCATACTACTGCCTGTGGTATTTTACTACATTTTGAAATACAGAAATTATTGGCAGGACTTTACCTGACATGTTTATAAATATTTGCTTTAGATATTAAAAAAAGAAAACAGAAGAAGAACATACCACCTATTGTTCTTCAAACACTTGTGGAAAAACATGAATTTGCTGTTTAAATTGCCTTCAGATTCCTGAATAAATTAGTTTTAATGACCAGTATCTGAGAAGCAGCTTAACACTAGGAGAGGAATTCCATCACAGTCAAAGTTTTCCATATTTTTGTGAAGCCTTTAATGACTTCAAGCTCCTCCCCTTACTTGCTTGCATTACCTTTTTCCTGAGTGGTATCTGCATCAGTGTTAGAGCTGACGGACTGGCTGTCGGAATTCTTGCTACTGTCACCCAACTTCTTAAGTCTGTTCAATCGTTTGTCTGTTTCTCTCAGTCCATATTTACTGTTAATCACAGGAGTAGGTGCTGGCAATCCCACTCTTGATTTAAAAGCACCAGTTCCACGTCTATAAATAAAAAGAGGACACAAATTATTAATAAATCTTAATGTAAACTTAGAGCTTTGTTTCATATACAGTAGTTTGGATCCCAAGTATATCTGGGTCAAAGATACCAATAGCCACAGAACTGGTTAGCATTTTGTGGGTTGTCTTCTACCTGTCATATTGGGTGCCTAAATATCTCAGTTGGCCAGCAAGGACAGCAGGATCACCTAGGAAGAGTACATGGATATATGCAGAGAGATGCAAATCTTCCTGGTGATGACTTTTGGAGGCTTGAAAGAAATTGTACAGTGCCAAATCTCCCACTGCTCCAAACATACCCACAGATCCTTAGCAGAAGATCCTAGCATTTTAACATTGCAAATTAACGCTCTTTACAGCAGTTAAAATTGAGACACTTAAATATGATTTTTTTTTGTAGTGTACGAAGTGACTATTGTCTCATCAGTCCTGAAACAAGAAAGAATGAGTCCTCACCAACAGCCCCCAAAACAGCATCTTATATATTTGATTGCCAGTCTTGTAACTGAAAAGCAGATTCCTAAAGTTAGAATTACCCAAACATTAGCTTTAAAAAGTAACATTTTCATGTACTTAAAATACAAAAATGACAAGTTAATAAAATGTTCAGACACATAAAACTAGTTTGTCCTGAAAAAGAAAGCATGTCCATATTACACTGAAATCAAGGATCAAAAGAACTTGAGAAAAACCCCACATCAGTCCATGTAACAAGGGAGGAACAACTCTGGTGCCCATTTATTCAACACTTAACAGTTCCCACGACTGAAGTACATTTTTACTACCAGCTCTTGAGATGAAGTCTGAGACTGCATCCTTCACTTGGAATGACCTACCAACATCATGTGAGCTTAGAGATGGTTTTCCCTTTAATTGCAAGATTTTTTAGTAATCAAAGTCACCGGTAAAAATGAAAGTAGGATTATTAAACTATTTAGATGTAGGTGCACTAAGCTATTTCTCAATATAAACAATATTTTGTCCTTTATAGGGTTTTTCTTCCTACAATTAGATCAAACAGAACAGTGAATTCTGTGCAGCTCCTCTTGCACCTGGGTGAAGCTCTCTGAGATGATGCTGAGCCTCCCTGCGCACAGTGAACAGAAATTTCAACATGGCAAAAACCAACTATGGCATTCTTTCAAGTGATTTTGTGAAGAAACCAGGTTGGGACAGCACAGGTAAAAAACAAATAGAACAACTTTGCTGCTGTTGAGCAATGGACAGATAGAGACAAATACTGTCCAAACCAGTAAATATTTACAAATACACAACCCCCCAAGTTCTAACAACACTGGGTACTTTTCCCATTCCCAGAAGAGAACTTCAGGTCCACATAGAAAACATTAATGGAATTTGCTTTGTCTAGTGCAAAAAAGAGCAAAAGTTGGGGATCAGTTCACAATGGTCTTGTAGAAGCTGTTACTGCTTTTCCTTCCAATTCTACTTTATTCAGTACAAATATTTTTAAGAATCTACACCCCTGATTTGTTCTGTTTTGTCTCATTTAGGGCTAATATCCAGAACAGAGAATCAAAAGATTAAGAGAACACACGAGTTCTCAGGAATCATCACCATTCAGTAACAACACAGAAAAATCATTATAGCAAATAGGTAGGAAGCAATTATTTTGTGTCCAAAGATCTGCATACTCATAATCAAGGACTTTCAGTTTCACAAAATAGATCATGAATATGCCCAATTCCATTTGAAAGCTATTTATATCAATGCATACCTTTCACAGGTGTAACATTCGCAGTATTCATTATTTTCTCCAAAAAACCCATCTCCGTAGTAACAGGAGATTTCTTCTCCAGGTTCAATATCTCTTAGAGCTTTCACACATGCTGTATCTCTGCCCGTTGATACAAACTGGGGAAGGAGATGACAGGAAGGGAAAAAAAAAGGTTAATCATTAAGGCTGCACAGCATCTGAGTAACGAAAAAAGTAAAACAGTTGGGGAAGAAAAGTTGGAAGGACAAAGGAATAAAAAAAAAGTGGGGTACTTTATTTATTTTTAATTTCTTGCTTACCTTACAGTTAGGTCTGCAATCTGAAAAAGGTCCAAAAGATAAAGTCAATTAACTGTGGATAAGACCTGAAACATGAATAGTTATAGATATCTACAGTAAGGATTCACTCTGACTTCAGTAACTGCAGAATCTCAACTAAATACTGGGAGTTAAGTTAGTATTGCACAAAGCCATACATCAAAAGATACCTGCTTTGGTATAGCTGGGTTTCTGACCTCTTCCCTATGCTATCACAAATGTCCAGTTTCCCTCCTCTTCAGGGTAAACGGCTTTATCTGAAATCCTACCTGCTCTTCCTTTGGCACACATGCAACAGAATCAGCTAAGCTTCTGTGCAAAGGTTAAAGAGCAGTAAGAAGTTCACCTAATGAAGATGCTACTGTTGACTGAGTTCACAAAGAATTCAAGGTAACCCACAATATGCTCTACTAATTCAGCTGCCAGTTCCAAAATCTCTTTCAAGGAAGAGGGCATCACTTCCTAGAGCCTTCTCCGAGTTTCACAGCTGATCAGCTCTGGCTGGGAAAGTCCCAATAGGATTTTGATCTACAGTAATACAGTATGCCAGACTCAGATATTTTTCTCCAAGTTCCTGTGCTGTTAAGCTCACATACAACATTTCTGAATTTCTTATGCCCTTCAACATGCTTCCTATACCTACTACTCACCATGATTGATAAATGCAGCAGGACCAAGCCATAGTTGTGCACAGTTTTTTCGTGTGGAATACATGACGCTGAAGTCATTTTCCCCATGTCTCAGCAGCATGTTTTCTTCCATTTCTGATAGTTCAGCAATACAGCCCACAAGTAATTCTATTTTATCATTTCGTTTCCTTTAATGTAAAAAGAGCAGCAGAAATAAGACTACATGTGCCAAAATTACAAAATAATTTCACAGAAAGAAAACTTGTTATAGAATCAATTACATCAAATCTGACGTCAGAAACAATTACCACCATTGTTTCTACAATTTCCTGAGACTGCAGGCAAGAAATTGCAAGAGTTGATTACTTCAGCTTCTGCAATTGTTAAAACCAAAAGCAAGATCTTTTCATTTGTGTACACACCCTCCCCATCATCACTTAAGAAATTTTGACTTCCTCCAGCTGCTCTTGCTTGTGTTTCCTATACTTCTTCCCGTGGCCAGGAGAATCCAGCATAATGAAAATGCTTAGAGCTCCATGGCTTTTTAAATGAGGCCCAGTAATGACTCAAACAAAGGCTGGATGCAAGATGTTTTCCTCTCTCACAAGTAGTTCTTCAGCATGAAGCTGGTCCTTGAAATAGAGTGAGGAGGGGGAATGACAGACACCTACAAAAATCAACAAAACCATGATGCCTTTGTGTGCAGCCAGCCAATGTGCCATCGTGAATAGAGCAGTGCAGAGGCACTGAATGCTCAGCTTAGCAGAAGCATAGCGCTTCTATTTTCTTGCATGAGCGTTGTTTCCACTGCTCTTCAGAGTGGCCATTCCATATTTTGGCCAGATTACTCTGACACAGATGAATATAGAGATGCTAAAGGTACACGAAGGACACAAAATAGAAGCGAAGGCTTTTAAGTGCAAAATTCTCCTTTGACAGAGAACGCTGAGAACTCCAATCAGTTTTGAGTCTCAACAGTTTTCCAGGTACCAGCAGGGTTGAGAAGCAACTCTCCTGTCTTGCTCGCTTCTCAGGCCACTCAAGATTTTGAGCATGAAAAGTTAATCTGTTTTCAACAGACCTACATGCAAAGCTTCTACCCCAAAGAAACAGCCAAGAGGTGAATTTAAAAAAAAAAACAACAGAAAAAAAACCAACATGGGAAAAACCCGCAATCAGCATTTTCTGGGTTTTATCATGATTGTGGAACCTTCAGCTCTGGTCATGAAGAGCTGGAAGCTGGCCTCAGCCTACTTAAAACTTTCTCTACAACACATGGAGGTTGTGTTGCTACCAGCAGGGTGTCCAGCCACTCAATCCCAGTGTGAACATAACAGCATTTCCTCACCTCAGATGTGCCAATGGGTACTGCCACAAAGCAAAGCTCATTCAACTGGTGTGTACGCTTGAACTGATTTTAAAATCTGAATTAAGCCAGAATCTGCTGGTACTGCCACACAAATGCTTATAATGAAACTCAGATGTGCCAAAATGAGATGGGGAAATACACTGGGGTTCCACCCTTGTATTTCCAAGAAGGATTTATCTTGCACAGTCAAAATGTGCAAATAACACCTGTTCAATAAAGGCAAAAAACTAATTTCCCCCACAATTATTTGCTGTGTAACAAATCTGCCAGAATGTTGTGTTTCTCACAGGAGGCTAACAACTCTTGAGTAGAGTAAAACAATTATCTGACTGAAAACAAGATTAAAAAAAATAAATTGCATAATGAACACTATATGCATATGCCCAAATATACAAAGGAATATCTTCCAGAGGCATGGATCTTGTATTAAGTACTTAGCAAAACCAGAGAGAAAATCAATTTGCAAGTAAGAATACAAAACTATCTATTTCACTGGTTGCAGTTTTAATTTGAAATCACTTTTTAATATGTATTTTTAGATTATGTCAAAATAATTAACAGAAACAGAATGCAACAGTAACCTGTATCTCTTACCATTCTTTTGTTGCAACAATTTTGGCTCCATTTTGCTCAGAAGAATACCGATTACAAGGCAGTATCTCAAACCCACTGTCAGTTGCAAACATTCGTAAATAAATAAATACCTGCAATGAAAAAAGCCAGTACTTGTCTGTTACAGGCAAAACAAAATCAGTGAGGAACTTCTTATATAAATAATGAAAGTGAACTGTACAAAAACACACACAAAATGGATACTGTAGTGGGATACTGTCTGCTGAAATGTGTTTCTATATGTTTTAGCTATATATTATGTTGATCTTGTTTCTTTCTGATTTCTTCACAGTGACTTGCAGGAATCCTCACATAGGTAATGTGATTATCCAAAGAGTTTAGAAAATTAAATATACCTTGAGTGGTACAAAATTGGTCCAACTAATGAAAACGAATAGTTTTTTTCTTAAAATCACTGAGTAGTTGCATTCAAGAAATCTCATATCTTTAAGAACCAGTGAGACCTAATAATCCATAGGAATCCATTTTATTATTTGAAATTCTGAAAAAAGATACTAATTCCACAACAAACCTAGATGCTGAATTCAGGGACTGTTGAATCATTTCTTTTTTAGTTGAAGTGTGATTGTGTTATTCAAAAAACCACTTTGACAAAGCAGAACTTTTTCTGCTAACTCTTTCCTGCATTACTAGAGTTGGTGCATTTTAAAGTAGGCCAAATTCCTTTTGGTTGTACCTGGAAACGATAGACTCATTCCTGAAGAAGCATCTTTTTTTTGTTAAGTAAACAATACTATGATTTTTTTGCTTTGAACTTTGAGAATCAACAACCTTTATGCTACACACAAAATGGATTTGGGGTGTGGGAAGTTGAGGAGGAATAACACTCCCACAGAAAGCCCCTATACCCAAAACAGCTGAGGTATTTTGAGGTAGCAAGGCTACTCCCTTTTCCTTTACCTTCCTTTGACACCCACTTTGATTTACAAGAGCTGTGAGTAAAAAGAACTAAAACCAACCCCCAAACCCCCCAAACAAACAAAAACCCCCAACACAAACTGGAAAAAACCCCTTCCTTTCTACACTCTATTAATAAAAGGCAATCAAAGTT
>VZRS01012136.1:426168-444019 GCA_013398055.1 Ifrita kowaldi
AAAAAAAAAAGGAGGGTGTGTCTAGTTAGGCTTTAAAAAACAAAGGAAGTTTCTCTTAAAAAACAATGAAACAACATAGAACACTCAATTACTTTACTATTGCTACATTCTTAAGAAATGTTTATGTTTTCTTTGCCTTTCAACCATCTGAAAAAGCACATTAATTACAAATACACCTACATGTTCCTTGAACAACCTTTCCTGCATTTTGTTCTTGTTAAGAAAATAGTGCCGGGCCCAGTCACCTGACGTCAAGGACTTGAAGGCTTTTTCTAAGTGCTCATCTTTCTTAAAACGTTCAATCACCTCTTTGAGTTCTTCTTGCCTTCCTTTAATAGGTCGAAATCTGAAATAAAAAATAAAGCTATTCCAGTTCACCATCAGTCATTCTCAATTCTTCCTCAGTTACTCGCAGCACACAGTTCTTCTGCTAGCCATATAAACATTTAACTCCCTGCATAAAGACACTGAACCAACTTTTGCCAAACCCAAAGCCTTATTATATTGATAAATTCACTACAGGAGATTATGTGGATTGCAAACTTAACATGTATTCATATAAAATACAGCTCTTAATGACAACACAAGAAATATCTACAAATACTAACATGTGGCAGAGATACTACACCTGTGGAAGATTAAGGTTCCACAAGTTAGTGCAATCACAAGAATTTTTCCCCCCAAACAGGAAATCTTGGGCATGTAAGTATGAAAATGAACACCTGTACATTAGCAGAGAATTCCACCTTCTTCCAAAACCTTGAGATTTAAGAAAAACTACCCTTCATATCTTCTGTGGGAAGAAGTAACAGAAAAAACCTGCATGACTGCCAGAAGTGGAAGCTCCATTTTTGAGCTGCAAAACCACCAAGAGAAAGCAGCACTTAGTTAGAGATTATGCCAAATCCCTATAAATCATCTTTGACTGAGCACATACCCCTATATGCTCTGCTTTGGGGCAGAGGTGGGGTGTGGGTATTCTTAAATACATGCCACACTCCAGAGGACTCTTCACACAGATAAAAATTTCCCAGGATCAGGAGAAACAGTTTTCTGCAGCTCTTTTTACAACTCGCCTGTTTTGCTTAACACAGCATTTGACAAAAGCGCTAAACAAACTAAGAGCTTTTGAGCAAATGTGTAAGAGTAAGTCCTGTTACTTGTTGCTGCAAGTGCATTACTATGCTGATTTTATTTCCTCTTCCTTGCCAAATGAAATCTGTATTTCATTACAAAAATAAACAAGGGGGAAAAAAATTCTTGAAGTTGGTGGAAGGAAACCTCCATCAACTTCCTCACTGATACTCTGTTTTTTAAACTGCTACGTGAATGGGCTTATTGTCACCTTAGAACACTGAATGTTGCAAGTAACTTCTTTTTAAATGACCACGTAAGATTTGCTTCTTCCATGCAACTTGTATGAAGGAAACAAGAAAGTGTTACCTCCCAATTTTGTTTCACTTTGGAAAATACTAAGAGTCTAATCAGAAATAAGTAACAATGATGAGGATTCAATTTCCTTCGTTAGAAGGAAGATGCTGTATTTATGCTCCTGATACAATGACGACAGACCTGCAAACAGCAGAATCACTTTCAGCAGGTTATCAGCGTTCCACGCTACTGCTTTTATAAAACTCTGAATTCTCCATCTGAAAAGCTTCCTTGTGACATAGTAACTAAGCAACCTTTTAGACCTTTTTGAATCCAGCAAAATTTATCAGCATAAACCTGTGGGCTTTCAGAGAACATGGCACAGTAAGGAGTTCTGAGCAGATATCAGGTTCTGTTCTCTTCTGGCTGGGATGTGACATTCAACAAGACAGCAGGAGTCAGTCAAGAAACAGATGTCTGCTTACAACTGCAGCACACACTATGCCAAGAAGTTTCAAATCAAGTTCTTTATTAAAGAATAAACTTACCTCATCACCCCAAAAAGCTAACTACCTAACAAGCTGATGAGACCTTATCATGCAAGAAAACTCCCCTCAGACTAGAAATGACACAATCATTATTTTTGTTCTGCAGCACGCCAAAGTCTTCCTCAACTTGCCAGTCACACATAGGAATATCTCTGCTCTCCCAAAACCAGAAAGGCTTTGCCCAGATTTGATAGTCATAACTCACAGCGTTTCCTCATACACGAAGGAATTTAAAATCATATAGCCTGAACTGAACCTGACTAGTTTCAGAATAGGACTTGCACTCACTTTCAGTTCCAATCAGAAACAACTTTCTCAGCAAGGAGCCAACTGCACTTACACCATGAGAAGTAGAGAGCACACCAGTATGCACAAGCATGAAAGGTAATATTTCACCTACAACTCTATCTGCAAACATTACATGAGGGAAAAACCCCACAGGATTTACAGATGAAATTGGTCTTCAGCAATGTCTGTTCTTGCTGGGCTACATGAGTGACTGCCCTCTCCCTTACACTGTATTTTACATGTTGAAATGCACCATTTTTTAGCTAATGACCTGCCGGAGCAAAGATGGGTGGAAAAGCCATCACATTTGAAGTTGCATTACCACCTGAGACAGGCAATGTATGTGCTGATAGACATAATCATTCTTATTTATCATCTAGAAGCTTGGTCTAGGTTAGCTAAAGAAAGCAGTATCCCAACTGAACCACCAGTGGGAAAGAAAGCAGTATCCCAACTGAACCACCAGTGGGAAAGAAAACAGTATCCCAACTGAACCACAAGTGGGGAAAAGAAATACAGAAAGAAAAAGGAGGGCAGATGCTAAGTTTAACAGTGGCTCTCACAACCTACAGCAAAAGAATCAACACCCTACATCTTCTAGCAATTCTACGCACATCTTACAGCCTCAAATGCTCATATTTTAGGTCTTTCGCAATACATTATTCTCAAAAGCTGACTCGATGTCTACATGACCAGCTACCTTAGGTAGCTTGGAACCTGGCCCCAAACCATGAAAGTCACTTGCACACCTCCATGGATCACATTCAGCAGATGTTTCTATGGGTTCTTGTCTCAGGCACCACACTGCTGGTGGAATTCATTAAGTGATTAGCGGAAACTCATGTAACACCACTCCTAAGAAGTAAAATAGTTAGTGTATGCCCAAGCCTTGCAAAGGCCAAAAAGATGGCTGGAAACAAGAAAGGGATGAAGAGATTGTAAAACCCCCAAAACACTATAAGATCGGATGAATGTTGGATTGCATGTCAGGCATTTCAAAGAGGAACTGGGTTTTTCAAAGAACATGACTCTCCTGCACCCGGGGGTTCAAAAATTAATACCAAGGATTCTCTGCAGCACCTCTATCAAAATGCTGTTCTTACATGGTGATAAGACAAGAGATAATGAGAAAAGATAAAGAGGAATCCAAACAAGCAAGAAGTGTCCACGAGTACATGGGAAGATGCTGGAAACCAACATTATGTTCAACATTTCACTCCAAGGGTTCCCAAATTGGTGAAACAGAATGACATTGTGCACT
This sequence comes from Ifrita kowaldi, assembly GCA_013398055.1. Taxonomy (NCBI): domain Eukaryota; kingdom Metazoa; phylum Chordata; class Aves; order Passeriformes; family Cinclosomatidae; genus Ifrita; species Ifrita kowaldi. The sequence continues at coordinate 429,637 of VZRS01012136.1, forward strand.
CTGAACCCGAGTTAGAGGGTTGTTCACAGCACATGTAAATTGCACTGAGAGCATATGAAATTTGTAAGCAAATTCAGAATACTACAGTCCAGACTCCTTGTGAAAGCTTGTCTTTCACAGGTGTATCTCCATATATACTTTAAAAGGTACCTTCTCATTTGAGACACTGAAGAAGCCAAGAAAGCCTAGAAGTGCAGTGTTCCTTAAGAACTGGGGTCTGCTGACAGATACTTCACTTCTCCCAGGTGTATCATTGATTAGTTTATTCATTAGTTCTTTGCAACCAAAAAGCCAACTGATTTTGAGAAGCAACCTTACATACTACCATTTTGGTGTTACAGGGCTTCCACGTTTACATGACATTAAAAAAATCCCAAAAACTTACACACCTGCTGAAGAGTCTACACAACTGTTTCTGAGCTCCACCATGAAGACAGCCTGAAAAGGCCCCACAGCTAAATGTATGCATATAAAATGAGCCAAAGAAACTGTCTTTTAAGTGTCAGTAATACAGGAGACTAGTTCAAAGAAGAGAAATAGATAGAGAGCACAAGGAAACCAACAGAACAAACCAGCCAACCCAGTCTCTAAACAAAGAGACAATTAAAATCAGGATTGTTTATCCAGACTTCTGGTTTCCTCCTATGAACAGTACCTTTATTAAATTCCATCATGGAAACTTAACAAGACATATTGGTGTTGGAATCTGCTCACAGGCACAGACTCCTTGAGCCACCCTACGAGCAGCTCCACAGGCCAGGTCTCATGGGACATGAAGTCTGCTGCAAAACAGTCTGGTCTTAGAAGTAAGCAAAGGATGAAAACCTCAGCTATGACAGTGTCTTTAAAGAAATAATATCAGCCTTTCTTCCTGACAACCTGCAGAACAGAAACTTTTCACGCTTCCCTAGAAAATACTTATTTTTTCATAGTCAGCAAGATCCAATAAAACTGTGGCTACTGCGGTTTCAAAATGAGATAGAAGATGATCTCATCCCAGTTAAGGGCAAACTGACGAGGTCTCAACAAGGAGGACGTAGGAAAATGGCTTGGGGAAGCAAAGCTCTTTCTCTCTCAAGTTTCTCTTACCTCAGGAGTACTTAAAGACTCTTGGAACTCCAAGGTATAAAGCCAAAGGTCAGTGAGATGCTTGCCTATAAAGGAAGTTAAAGGAGAGTTTCTGGTAAGTTCAGAAGCACAGTACCTTGCTCAGTCTCAGTCACTGAGAGCAGTGAGTTTGAATAAAAAGGATAAATTGATCCTGCAAGAGATCCAGTATGGAACTCCACACAGCATACCAGTGCATGATAGTTTTACTTGCAAACCTTGTTTCTTAACTTCTGACTAGAGAAAATCAAGAAGAGTGAATTTATCAAAACTAAATCAACCCATTAGCCATTTAATAACAGGCACCTTGTCCAGATGGTATTTCTATTTAAGTAGCTGTGGAAAGACAGCAAGTTTATGTTCACCTAGTACCAGAGATTGAGCACAAAAGCTAAAACTGCAAGCCTGTTAGGCATTCAAGACAGCAGAACAAGAATTGAAAATCATCTATTTAAAATAAGCGTAAACAACTTACTTAATTAACATGCATTTTGGCTTCCTCCCTGCCCAACCCTGTAGTACGAGTATTTTTTCCTCAAAGCTTGTTACACAAGTTATGATCAACTTGTTCTGCATTTATTGCCAGTGTTTTCATATGGAAAAGAACTCATGTTCTTTAAAAGCCAAATTTCAAAACAACACTTCTAAAGAAGAAAGTAATCCACATTACTTAAATTTCTTGAACTGACACAAAATACACACCAGTGTGGTCAAAACTCCAATACAGCCGAGAATAGAAATAAAGAAAATTCTGAGACACATAATTTCATTCTCCTTAATATGGCTAGCAAAGAAGTATTTTTTTAAAAATAAATAAGGGGACACAAGAAACCCCCCAAACCAACAACCCAACACTGTCCTCTAATCCTATTCTGACACTCCACATGGTAAATTTAATTTAGCAGTTAACATGACTACTGGATGCGAGCCACTCCATGTTTTGAAGATGTAACACTTTTTTGAAACTAAAAGTACAAATAAGAAAACTGTAAAAGTAAGGTGGTGGGTGTTGGTTTGAGGGGCAGGGCATGGTTGTTTAGGGTGGTTTTCTGGTTGTGATTTTTTTTTTTTAAATCCAAAACATTTAGGAACAAAACCAGCTGGTTCCAGTTTAATCACTGTGATTATACACAGTGAAGGAAGACAACTAGGAGCAAAGTAAAAGACTTTACTGAATTAAGCTATCAGTAAAAATAATCTAGAAAAAATTTAAAAAGCAGTTTTTATGCCAAAATCAAACAAAACAATTTTGTAAAGTACACAGACGCTGAGGTTTGAAGAATGTAAAAGCTTCACTGTGAAACAGGTTGTCACTACATAAGAGTTGTGTACCTCTAATCCAGTATCTCCATTGCACCACAACACTGAAGCTTAATGGTATGGCCACATAACCTTATTTAGCAGAACCCACATCACTTTTTCAGCCTCCAGACCTCACTCAAGATGAATATTGAGCCCTTTAATTATTGTATTGAAATGAGCTAAAGAATGCAGAGGAGATTCAGCACAGACTCATAAACGCAATGATACTGAACTGCTTTGTGTTTTTTGTCTCTACTGCTCCGTGGTGACTCCAAGCGACAAAGAGTGATGTACCCTGTCAAGTTCAGTCACCTAAGTCAGTGACTGCTGTTGAGGCGGTGTTGAGAGAAGCAGCTTCCCGTACATCATTCCCAAGCACTTAATGTTTCTAATGGAAAACACGGAAATTCTTGAAGCTTGGTCCTTTAGTCCTACGTTATCAGACGAAACCACCCACATCACACACCAGTTTGCAACTTCACTAAAAGCAGCAAACAGACCACAGCATATCTGACTTCTTAAATCACTCACAAATTCAGAAGCACACTGAAGTGCTGCCAGTATTCCCTAGCATGATGCTGGTGCTTTAGGGAACCAGGAAACAGCACTGACTGGTAACAGCAGCAATATGACCCAGAGTCTGGCTTAAGGTTTAAACAGTAACACCTTTGTATGGGAGATAGTATAAAGAGCAGATTAGCCACTAAGGCATGTGACTTCAAGATTCAGTACTCAGCCTAAGGAAAAGCACACAAAACTAAGAGATGGTAAGACAGGCAAGAATTCACTTGGCATTTTACAAGTGTCAGTTTCAATCTCTAGTGTTTGTCAGCCTTCAAGCTGGGAAGTGTAGCTTGTAAAATGAGTTTTGTTTTTACCACAACAAACAAAGGCTGATATAACAGGATTTGTACAAGAAGCAACAATACCTCTTAGAATACCGGTATTTGACAAGAACATACTTTCTAAGACATGGGGTTTCTTTTATTAACTGCTAATGTGCTATTCTGTTGAGGTAAGAGCTACGAATTTGATCAAAGGATGACAACTGGGCCTGCATAGAGGGTTGGAAGCTCTGAAAACAACCTGCTTTCTCTTGGAAATTCAAGAGGATGAAGAAAATTACTTCTGGGTAAAACCACTGAGGACATTTCCAGAGCTACATATTATACTGTCCTTCAAATTCCTGGTGACAAGAAGAATTTCAGAGGAACACTGGACAAACACATTAGGAGATTCAGCTGTAAGCTTTTGAGGAACAGTCTTCAGCTCTTTCAGACATTCCTGACTTGACAGTTTACAGAGCCAACAGCCCTATTCCCAAGATGGTGGGCGTTCACAAACTGCAGGACTTTATTTTTATACACCGCAGAAAAAACCTCCAAACCAAATCACAAAAACACAACAAGTAAAGTAACAGCCATGTTCTTGTCACCACCCTACTGTAAGATCATTAACTCAATATAAAGAAGATGGAAAACAAAGACATTTCAACATCAATCTACATACTTTACTATGAGGGGTTTTTTATCTCCAATCAATATACTCTGGACAAATCAAATTTACAAACTCTTCAACTGGAAGAATTAAGTAGAAAAAGTGCTTATAGAGAAGACACTCACACATACAAAAATACAGACTTGGCTTCCAGAGGTAAGGGGAAGGAGAATTTCAGTAAGTGATCATCAACTTACAATGGACTGCAAAAATACAAACCTCTTACATGTTTCCAACACAGCAAAATGGTGGCACAGACACTCTCACAGGGCATCTTCAAACAAATCAGAACAAGGGAACAGGAAATCTTTGCCTGCCACCATAACTGGCTGTTTTATTCTAAGCACACCTCCATACACGAACTATGTAACTAATATGGCTCCATGGCACTGAAGCAGAAGATGCCCAAACATAAGCTGCAAATCTTAATTTCTACTACATCGTGGTATTTGGGTGCTGGCATCTGGCATTTTGGAAGCAGTATGGTTTTTTTTTTTCCACACCTGTTTTCCCCCCACCTTCCCTCAAAGCCATAAAAACAACAGTAAGGAGCTGTAGAACTCTCAGGAGCTCTAGAAAGACTACAGTTTACGAGATGGAAGAAGATCATCTGAGTATCACAGCCACAGTAACAAGCAGGTGTCGTCACTGCACCAAAAAGATAAACAAGAACTATGCTGATGCTCGGACTTTAATTCATTACATCAGAAACTCTCTCAATAGGACAATATGAAAGAGGCAAAAGGTGTGCATCTGGTAGGAGTTTTAAGCCTCACCTAAGTCTTTCCCATAGTGCTCCAAGATTATTAACTACTGTCCTTGAAGACTGCCTGTAACTGTTCTCCAAGTCTGAGAAAGGAAGAAATACAGGATGATGGCCTTTGTGGAGCCTTTTGGTTCAAAATAGTAATTAAAGAAGTATTTTAGTTGTTGACAACCTATCAACATAAAACAACATTTATGAAAGTAGCTTCTCCAACTATTAAACAACGAATAAATCATTTCCATAGCAAAAAGCGTAAGAATTAACTACCTGTGCATAACCTGCAGACTATCATTCATGCAACAAAGCAAAAAATGCCTTTTAGCATGTATTTTTAGCTTGATTAACTGATGAAAATACAAAGACACTTCAAACTGAACCATAAGAATATCTACCTGGACAAGGTTTGGGCACAATGTGCTATTGTAACCCACAGCATGGAGAGAAGAGGAAAAACCCCAACATCCTTCTTAAAGGTAGATGTTGCACTCTCTACCAAAAAAGAAAAATCTGCTTGGGGTAAGTCTTCACAGTTATTAGGACCACATGTGCAGTTGATGCTGTCAGGCTATACCAGCAACTTTTTATGTAACATGACAACACCAATTCATCCAGCAGTCATTTTTGAAGCAATCCGTTTGTTGTATACATACATACATACAATTTGCTTAACTGATACTGTGGGTATGTGACTGTGCTGCTCAGGTGAACTGTCCTCTAAAAACAGTCGCAGCAACAGTTTGAAGGGTTGAGAGTCTGTTTTCCATGATGTGCCGCCTGGAAACTCCAGCTCTTATTGCAGAGTAATAAGCACACAATTCCTGTCCTTAGTAACTTACAATTTATACGTAGTTTCCCCATTGAGCTACCAATACAGATCTTGTATGCAAACAAGCTTAACAGAAATCTATAGAACACAGTTATCATCAGTGGTACATCTGTAATAGAGGGAGAAGCACAAAAGCTAAACCCTGAGACCACACAGAATTCACAACCGAAGTATTCAGACAGACGTGTAACAGTGCAGAAGCAGGTGCAACTCTGGTAAGCAAGTTTCCAGCTGGCACATTGATTTATCTTATCCACACAGACACGTCTGAGTAGTGATTCCTTCAGCAAGGGTCTGCAAGAACTTCAGATCAAGTAGCACCAAAACTGAACTGCTCAGGAGCTACATCTTTCTTATGATGTTAAAGAATAAGGAAGGTAAAAAAAAAAGGACCCAGGCACATGGAATAAACAGAAAAGTTACCAAACACTGGCTTCTGCCTTTGAAAGATTTCAAATGACTATTGGTTTCAAACTTATGATTAGTTAACTGTTTAAGCTAGGAAATGCTATTACCAACCTGTTCTACAGCACAGATACACGAGACTAATGGAAAGACCTATGATGGAGCATGTGAGAGCCTGCATTTGTAGTGCTGAGCTCCAGACTCACATGCCATTTTAAAGGCAGAAGCTACTCACAAATTTGCATTCTTTTACTTTCTTAAAACATGCGTGAAATTCCATGGTTTTGCTGATTTACATCTACTAAGAAGATGAATTCTTTTCTAGAAAAATAAAGACAAGTTACCTAGTATTCATTTTGTGTGTCTGAAAACCTAAATAGGGATCAAGAACCAAACTAGTTGCTAGGTCATCATTTTCACAGAGTTCCTTGGCAGACATTCCAGAGGAAGGCACATAACGACTTTGACCCTCAAATCCTGAAGCACTGCTACCTGCAAATAAGAAAGCACAAATTAGATATCATTTAAGGGACATTATAGAGCCCAGCTGCATTTGGGGACAGACAGATACAGGCTGGAGGCAAAAAATACAGAACAATTGAGGAAGATGATAAAATACCTGAAGAAGCAGAGGCATAGTTAATTTTCCCCCCTTGCTTTTTTCATTTATGTAGTAGTCAAGGGAGAAAGTATTTTAAAATGTTATTTTATGGGTTTGTTTAATTCATTTTGGTTTCCTTCTCTCTTCCATTCCCCAACTACAAGCATCTTTCCACACTACACAGTTCAGTAATGCCTACTTCTAAAATTTCTGACCTATAAATGTGATGAAACAATGAAATCTGATTTTCTGAAAAGTATGAATAAAGGACTTTAATTTGCATTTAATCCTTCCCAGACGAAGAGCATAAGTAAAAATCCATATTCCTTAAAACCATTCCATAATGGCTAAGGATGTATATGACTTCATTAAAAAGCAGGGTTTACTTCTACAAGTGTATTCACTGAAAGCTGGGCAAGTACTTCAAATTATGTTATCCACTTCAAATCAAACTAGTTGTCACCTAGTGCCAATCATGCATTTTATAATTACAACAGTTCAAAATTGATTTGCACCCAGTTATTCTTATTTTAGTTCTAAACTGATCTGAAGAGATCTATATTGCTGAAGAGAGTTAACACATGCAGAAAATATATACATTACTGATATTTCTGATGTTAGCTCCATTCTGACTACAGACCTCCCTCATGAGTTAGGTAAGACAGAAGCCTGGCTTGCAAACTAGGAAGTGAATCACAGCACTAAGCAGCAGAAACATGTACATACATCTGCTTGATCTTCTCTCAACTCCGTTTTTGCCCGTTTTTGGATTCTCCTTTCCTGCATGCTGCAATTTGGTCTGCGCGTGGTCATTAGATGACTTGCTTCCACTTCTCCGGCCATTCACTACCATGTTCTTGGATTCTCCCAGCCACTTCATACCCACAGACAGTCTGACTCAGTTGCATTTAGTCACTTTTCAAAAGGCTTGGAGAAGTGGATGAATTAATTCAGTTCCAATTCCTATTGGAAGTAAAACATAAACATGATTAGAACCTATCGGGAAACTGTTTTCAGGACACAGAGTTTAAAAAAAAAAAAAAAAAAGGAATCCCCCAACAACAACAATAATAAACCCAAACACACCCCCAATGCTCCCCATCCCCACCCCCCCTCACCAAAAAAAAGTGGGAAAAGGTGGGAGGAAAGATGGCAATCTGCATTTGCATTAGGAAGAAATAAAAGCCATTTGTCACCACCAGTACACAGGACTGTGAACAGGTGATGTATTGTCCTACAACTTACAATGGCATCTGGCAGCAAGGATGGAATGAATTCTAAAGCTGACAAATTGCTAATGACAACTCATTTTTAAGAGCTGGACTACACCCATGGATATACCTGTACAAATGGATAAACACATTCAGAGCTATGTGACTCCAGACCTAGAGTATTTTCAAATACATACCCAATCAAGATTCTATCTCCTCATACATAAAACCCATAACCTATTGGGAACTCTACAGCAAAGATGACCGTTTTACAAGCAACCTCCACGAATTAAAGATGAGCAGAGTTTAGAAAAACAGGAAAAAAACCCAACCAGAAAATGGATATTTTTGGAACGGCGTTAGGGGAAATACGTTAAATCTTTATTAAAAAATCAGAGTTCAAAAAACCCTCAATGATGACCTACAGGACCCAGGCTACTATTCCATATTACAAAACAAACCAGTCACAACACACCCGGTTCAACGTGCCAATACTAATTTGGGTCACAAGTACCGCTGAAATTTTACAGTATAGAAGTGTCTAGCAAAGCACATGCTAGTTTTTGTCTGCAGTCTCAATGTCTTTTGCATAAATAATTATAAGAAAGCTAATAATTTCTAGTAATTTTTAAATAATGTTTTTGTACACAGTTGTGTCTCACTCTGTATAACTTGCAGGAAAAAATCTGATTTACACAATTACTTTACAATTGCATTTACACATTAGTAATTCATTCACTTGATTTTAATTCACCCTCCTCCCTACTGCTTCCTCACAAATAAATAAATTGTGCCTTTTCACTTTACTGTAATTATAAAAAGAACGTCAATGCTCTGCTCACAGCTGGTAACAGGCCATTGTAACATGCATTTCAATCTGGTGGAAGAAAGTCACAACAAACTAACAGATGTTTGAAATACTGTCTTTTGTAGAAATTCTGCTTTTTATCAGGTAAGAGTAGTAAATGACTAGATTTCCATTAGACACCTATGTGATCCAGCTACTTAAAGAAATGTTCACGGCCAGATGATTTGTAATTAAGTTATTTACAAAGATGCAGAAAATTGAGGCAATTAGGGAAACACAGTAAAGACAACTGTATTGTTTATTAACAGATGCATTGCCTCAAACATCTTACTAGAACATATCACCCAGAAACTGACAGGTTTTAGAACCTTTTACAAATTGTCACAGAAGGGCAGTAAAGACTATCAACAAAGTGTAACAGAATCACACTGAGCAAAAGCTGGCTCAATTACTGCATCAATACAAAGAAAAAGAATTGAGATCGTTTCAGTGGACAAAGAATTTTCTTGCTGCCAGTAACAGAAAGGATTTTTTTTAACCTCAAGATTAACTCTATTCATTCAACTATAGGTAGACCCAGCCATTTTTACAAAGTCCCTCCAAAAAACCCTTGGATAGGCTTTTTTTTCTTCATAGAACTTGCCTGATAACATACACTTGTAAGTTTATGATAATGTAAATCGAAAAAAAAACCCAACAAAACCTCAAAAACAATCAAACAACCCCCCTAAACTTCCTTGTTAAGTGTCCTACCTGAACTTCTGTCAGAAGAACAACCCTGTGAAGATCTGCCACTGACTGACACTGATGTAAACACTTAATGACAAACCCACTCAAACTTTGCTTATCTTATCAATCTATTAATTTTACATGTCTATATACTCTAATTAACCCCCATTCTGCCACGTTTTTGTAGCATTGGTAATGAAAAGCATTAAAAACAGAAACTACATTACAGACTTCCATGAAATTCAGTCTTGGTGTCTTTGTACACCAGGACTGAACTCCACCCTGCTCTGGGCTACAGCTCAAGAGCAGTACAGGTGAATAAAACTACCATGAAGTCTGACTGTAGATGGGTCCTGTATTGTATCCAGTGGTCTGAGGGAAAATGCTTAATGTGGTACTTTCTGACAACTACCAGGTACAGGAGCCACACTGGGCTGAAGGAAAGGCGTTCTCTGCACAGAGGAAATCCATCTTTCGCAAGTGCCGTTTGGGCAGGGTGAGTACTGTCTGTGCCAACACACTTCTGCTTAAACAATAACAGCAGTGACAAGGAAGGTACCAGTGCAGAGGTAAGAAGCAACGTGGCCACATAATGATACTCCAACTATACAAAACATTAGGAAAAAGACTTCATTCTGCTCCAAAGTAGATTGACATAGACAGCAACGTAAGTCCTCCTCAAACAAAATCAGGTCATTTAGTGAAGCATAGCAAAATTCTGGTGAAAAGTCATTCTTTGTTTGGGCTCAATAGCCTAATGAGCAAGAAAACCTTTGTCTCCATCTACTGCTGCTTCTACTTACTAGTATCAGCCAAATGACAAACTTGAAGACAGCAAGTGTGCTTCTTCAGCCTCTGTTCAAAAGGACAAGAGGCAATGGGCACAAACAGATGAACAGAAGTTCCACCTGAATACAAGGATCTTCTGCTGAATACATCTTTTACTGTCTGGGTGAACGAGCACGGGAACAGATTGCCTTGAGAAGGTGTGGAGTCTCCCTTACTAGAGGCATTCAGGATCTATCTGGACACAATCCGGTGCTCTGTGCTCTGGGATGGCCCTGCTTGAGCAGGGATGTTGGGCCAGAGGACCCACTGAGGTCCTTTCCAACCTGACCCATTCCGGGATTCTGTGATTCCTTCTCCCAGTATCCAAACGCTGCCTTCCAGACATGATATCAAAAGCCAGAAACAACAGCCAGGATTCCTTTCGCCATGAGTATCACAGCTGCTAATGCCAACAGAAAACCTGAAAGGGAGCAAGAGATGCCCCACTCAGCACCACCATGGGATACTTAATGTACCTTCAGATGTGATTTGTTCTCACTACTAGCTACATCAGACTCATACTGACAAGTCTTTTAGGAACTGAGGGAGAAAAGGAAGAGATGAACACCATCTTTCCATTTAAGAAAAAACTCAAATATACTCACACCACCACATACTTAGAAACTCTTGCTACAGAGCTCTGCCATCAAAATCTACCACCACACATGGACCACTCAGGACTTCAGGTTTATCTATAACTGTGAAGTTTACCAGCACAATTAGAGCTTCCAAGGGACCTTCTGTATTTCAACATAAATAACCATGCTGCTGTTTTAACCCTTTATTAATAACACCACTACTCTTTAAATTACACTGCCTTTAGCAATTCTATTCTGGTAGTTTGACAGGCACATTTCCTCAAATGCCAAAATACAGCTCAACTGCATTTGGCACCTCTCACTGAGGTATGTGGCATTTCATTGCAACAGTACTCTTAAAAATGAAAACTCAAGTTTCATTTATTTGGTTCTAAATTTATTAAACCTATTAACACTTTCTGAGCATTATTTGCATATCAGTAACATTCAGAAGCGCCATTCAACAACTGAAGCACAAACACAATTGATGCAGCCATCACCCAAGATCCTCCAAAAGCCAGAGCTACCCAGAAGTGTTTACCAGACTGATTAAACAGTGCCATTCAGATATACGTTACACTTGGAAAGCCTTAGTCCTTTCATAATGGAAAGTGTAGTAAATCCCTATCAATTTGAGTAAAGAAATTCATAAAACAGATCTCAAAAGTTGTCTGAGCCTCCCAGAATTTGGGTCCTCATCTGTGAAAGCCATCAATTCAGAAAAGTCATCTCGTGAGAGGGAAAAAAAAGCTGCACAAAACCAAATCAATAAAACCCTAAACCACTGAAACACAGCAGTACCTATAAGAAATTCAAGTATCATTTATTTTGATCTACCATAACACATTCTTGGCATATATGTTTTTATTACTTAAAGGACAGAGACAGCTTCTAACATAAGCAAAGAGGCAATGAGATTTATTCATCCTTCTCCAGGACACAGGAAAATACACTTGGATCAGGAGTTTTTACTAACAGGCAGGCTCATCCTCTCCTTTCCCATAGTCTCAACTATACAGTCAAGCAACGGACCTCCTTTAAAATAGTTTATGGATTTTTTATTTTTAAGAACTCAACCACCTAAATTTTGGCTTGCCTTTTTTTTTTAATTAGCAATCGCTGCAAAAAAGTTTTCCTCAACAAGACAGTGACTTAAACCAAATATAAGACACAAAAAAAACCAAAACAAAAAACCCAGCTTCAGCTCTTCTGGACAAATCAGAGGAATCAAGAGAAAGACATAGGTTTCATTACTGATAGCCCTGCAAAAAGTAACAGACCTTTGAGTTTGGGAAGCAGAGCAAAACAGTGCAATTAGGTTTCCTATGGGACCACCAGAATAAAAACGACTGGTCAAAACCAGCTGAATGAAAACTTGCACAGCTTTAAGGAGCTATTCAAAAATCTCAAGTCGTATTTTGGCTACTGTGTTTGGGATGAACTGGTTCAGTAAATTGGACCCCCAGAAAATGTTTTTTGCGTGTTTCGTTTCAGCTAGTTAGTGCTGAGAATAAGCTCAGTGCAGAACTGGACATGGAGTAATAGTGGCATGGGAAGGCTGCAAGACTGTGTCAAAACTGACTCAGGTCTCTTCAGTCTGTTGTGGAACCGCAGCCCCAGGATGCAGATTTTGAGAGCACACCCGGATCCAAAACTGACCCAAACCCAGGCTCCGGTCTCTCACCAACAGCTCAGCCTGTACATTCCCTTTTTCTCTTGTGCAGCCATGTGATTTTTGTGTGTCAATTTGGATACTAATCCAAGCACAATGCAGGCACAGAAGCAATCCAGTACCAGCACAAACTGAGTGTCAGAGAGGGAATTACACTTCAGCAGCTCCTGCCCCCTCTCCCGTGCCCTGCCATGTCCTTCTCAGGGTGAGGCTGAGCACAGCACCCCAAAGCCTGCGTGATGCCCCCAAGTCACTGCAACAACTCCAGCGTTCAGCAGTCACAGAGACAATATAAAAGCTCGCTGCTTCCAGAAGCGGGAGAACCTCCTTCCTCCCACCTGACAATTCACACAAACATTTCCACGAATTCTAGTGCTCTGTGGACCTCTCCATAACCCAATTTAACTCTATGTGTGTGCAGCTGTGTGACTTGCACAGGTTCAGGTTCAGGTCAGGGCAGCCTCACCATGGCTAGATCAAACAGTTCAGTGAAGACTCCAAAACAGTGTAAGTCCAAAAGTAGCCCTGCTGCCTCCCCACCTGCTTGTGCCCACTTCCACACCGTCCTCCCTCTGTGCCAGCAAAACAAATGCGGAGCCGAGTGACCTGAATGATTCGGCCGCTGAATCAGGAGAGTCACCAGACAAGTCAGAACCTGGCTGGCTTGAACCATGGGTGGATATTACAGGGCAGGGGGAACACACAAGGTCAGGGGAGTGGTCAAGAGTACTTCAGCTAGGACTTCTTTGCATCCTCAATCCACAGCTCTGGTTTAGCACAGGAGTATCACACCTTACATTTACCACACTAACTTGGGCAACTGTCTGTTGCCTTAAAGCATGTGCCGCTTGAAGTGAAGAGCATACTGGGAAGTGTAGTCCTGGAATAGGATAGTGCTAACAGAGCAAAAAAACCATTCAAGAGCCCTAATCAGTCCTGTTACTGAGAATACAAGGATACATCATCCCACTCATTCATTTTATATGCAATACATTAAGCAATTGCTTTAAATAAATCTGAATTTCCAGTTTGTGAGCTCCAACAGTATAAAGCAGAGACGTCTGTGTCTATCTGGTCCTAATAACAGCCTGATGAAGAAACAGTAAAATCCAACTTTTCAACCAAGTAAGCCTTGATTTTCTCACACATTGTTACTTGCAAGGAAGAAGGCAAAAAACTGAAAAGTTCCGTATTAATGAAAATTGAAGCAGCTGTATCCATAGTTATAGTGGTCCGATCATGGAAACAAGGCATGGCTCTGTGACAACAACCCTACAATACATTTTAGCCTTATTGATAAAAACCTGCCACTATGTATTTATAGTTACACTATTAAACACTGATCAGACTGCCATCTCATATCACAGAATCAGTTAGGTTGGGAAAGACCTCTGAGATCATCGAGTCCAATCTATGACTGAACACCACCCTGTCAACTAGATCATGGCACTAATTGCCACGTCCAGTCTTTCCCTAAACACCTCCAGGGACGGTGACTCCACCGCTTCCCTGAGCAGCCCATTCCAATAGCTATCATCCCTTCTGTGAAGAACTTCTTCCTGATGTCCAACCTAAACCTCCCCCGGCACAACTTAAGACTGTCCTCTTGTCCTGAAACGTGTTGCACTGCACTGAATTAAACGCACCAGATAACTCCACAAAGTTCTACACTTCACGTTCTCACACTGCCTGTGACACACCCTGACAAAACACCACGCACTCTCCTTCTCACTCACCGGTTTTAGCGTTTCCGAGAGCAACGTCTTAAAGGTAACTTTACTTTAAAGTTTCAGATACAGATGCTGGACAAAGAGATGCCTTACCCCTTGACTAATGGCATATATCCTCCGATGAAAAATCACAAAAAAAAAGACCCAACCAAAAAAAACCATACAAAAAAAACCCAAGGTCCGGCAATTCCATCAAACCAAGGCAAGATCGAGAGGGTCACTAAAACCATCAACCCAGACGTGCAACTACGGGAACTGGCCGAAGCTCCCGGCCCAGAACGCAGGGCCGGGCCGGCGGAAGGGGAGCGGGACCGGGTCCGGCC
>VZRS01012136.1:445049-488098 GCA_013398055.1 Ifrita kowaldi
CCCGCCCGAACAAAGGCGGCGGCGCCAATGTCGCGCCCTGTCGCGATAGCGGCGCGGGGAGAGGCGGCTGCGATACCGCCCCAGGGCAGGAACGGGCTGAGTTACACGCGCTTGTGGGGGAAAAAAGCTTGTTGCTGCAGTAGCTGCTGAGCGTTGCTGCATTCGCGGGGCTTGGAAAGCTCGGAGGTCAGCGTTTTCCTGCTGGAAGTTCAGGAATTCTGTGATGGGCTTGATATTTCATGCTGCATTTTCTATGTTTTGTTGTACAATAAGCTTGTGGCAGTACAGAGTATTTTCAAATAGGAGCTTTATTTTTACAAGTTTCCCAAAGCTTTTAGATTGTTTGCACTTGTTCCAAGGTAACCAGAAACGTCTGTGGAAGACGGAAAGATTCACCGTGTAACACCTATCCTGTCAACAGCTACTCACCCAGAATACCAAATCCTTAGCTTTATGCATCGTAGGATGCTAAAGATTCTCAATTGAACATAATTTTGCATGTGACTTTGTTTAATTTTGCTTTAATAACACCAGTGAGATGATATTTGGAAATGTCATGTGTCTCAACAAGCCAAATTGCTAGGCAAATTGATTTTACTCTAATTTGATAGCAAGAAATTGCCTCTGAAGCTGAGATTTTTGCCTGCCCAGTTGCTAAACCAGCTTAACATAGACTTTAAAGGTGAATTATAAACGTCTAAAAGATTTAATTCAAACCAGAATGGACTGTCAGCAGCATTGCAAGCAGTGACACTGTGATCATATTGGTAACAGCGTGCGTGTGTTGCTTTACAGTATGCCAGGTTGCTCTGTAGGTTTATGGGAATGGCTGCAGTCCTCTTGGAAGGTTGGCTATTGCTAGACTGGAAGATGCTGGCTTCAGTCTTCATGGCAACAAGAGTTTTCCATAGCTCTGGCAATGGCTGGTGAATCCTTCATGTGGTCAAAGCAGCGCACAGAAAAACCCCTATTTACATCCCTTCCCTAGACTCCAGCAGGTGATCTGGTGACAAAGCCCTGGCTACATCTGAAAGGACTTTTTTTTGTTTTGTTTTGTTTTTTCCAGAATTCATTTATCTGAGACTTACTTCTTCTGTTCTTCTGGTAACAATTACAAAAGTTTAATGAAAACAATAATCACTATTTCCACTTCGATTACAGTTGGGTTTGTTATTTCTTCTGCATCGTAGCAGTTTTGCATTGTAGGCCTTTGATTCAATAAAACAAAATACTGTCTTTGAAAATAAGAAAGTTGGGTGATCAACCCATGGTCAAATCATTGTAGGATGCTTCAAGAATAAGTTTACTGTAGTAAATGTGCCCTTTTTTTTTTTTTAATTTATTTGGGTAATTTATTATATTTTGTATAGTGTGTTCAGATTTCAATTTAGAAACTATTTAGGTTAGTTTCAACACTGGTCTTACTTTTTAAATTAATATTACCATATCAGCCTAAACCCTCACCAGAACATGAAAAATTTCAGGTAATAAACCTCTGTTGTTTTCTACTTAGTTATCAAAGGATGGGAATGATGGAATAATTTGTTAAAGGTGTAAAAATTTCAGTCAGTCACATGTTACTCAAGATAACTGTGTTGATTTTGTGACTTCTGGAGATTTTTTTTTTCTGGTACTATTAGGCCAAAAGATTTTGGGCAGGCCAGGCCCTAGATAAGTTTATTTCAGTGTGCAATGGCAAGAATCAGTAGTTTGAAATTCCCAAAGGAGTTTTCCTAAATTGTTGCAGTTATTAAAAAAATTTGCTTTCTGCTTTTTTTTTTCTTTTTTTTTTTTTTTGGTAGATCATTCACTTTGGGAATAATTTTTACATTTTCAGCATCCCATATATGCTATGACAGCACAGCTCTAATATTGCAAATATTTTTGGTCATCCAGTTTTTACTGAAAATTTGTAGTTACTAAAAAATTTATGTGATGAGTGGTTTTGTACAAGCCATATCTTTTAAGAAGTGAAAGGTGAACTTTAGGCTTGAGTTGCACATAGAAGCTGCTGCTGCTGCACTGTGATCTCTGGGGCTTTGTGTGGGCCCAGACCTCTGCCCGTGGCTGCAGGGTCAGAATCCAGCCCTGAGCCTCCTTTTTCCAAACCACCCCTGCAACAAAACCTTTCCATTGATATGAAGCCAAATCCAGCTTAAGCTGAAAGAGATACAGCTCTAGCCGAGCAAATGGTATTCTGTGCCTGTGTGCCCACTCTGACTTTATTTGCAAATCTGATTTACAGGCCATGGCAGTGGGTAATTTGGAGAACTGCAAACATACAACGACAATTGAAAAGTCCATCACCTGCTTGACAGTTCCACTCAGCTATGCAGGTATTGGGGTTTTGTCTCTGACTTTATTCTGCAGTGCTTTTACAGAGACCTAGCATCAGCAGCTGTGATGCAGACATCTGGGAGTGTTCCTGTGCCAAAGCCGAGTTGTCATGTATGTTCTGGCTCTCTAGCTCACCTGCCAGGCTCTAAGGCTCCCTCATGCCATAAAAGTTTTAAAGCACACCATGACTTGTGCTACGACTTATGCAGAACTTGTGTTGGAATTTTAAACTGGAAATACTGTCCCCAAATCCTTACCATCAGTTCTGACAATCTTAGGAGTCCAGCAGTATCACTGAGTGGAGGTGAAGTATGAGGAAGCAGAGAGTGTTACAAGGAAGGAGCCAACAGAAATCATCAGGTGTAATGAGCCTGATCTTTCATTTGTAGTGGTGTTTTATATTCTGTGCAGAGCAAGGAGATGCTTTGTAGCCTTTACTTTCAGTGCTGGGAAGAAATGATGTGCAAAGAGGAAGCGGGTTTCACACTGCAAACAACAACATTCTTCTGTTGGCATGGTCACACTGAGAATTTGTTTCCTTTGTGTGCTGGGTGAGTAAATACCTTCCTGTGATACCTGTGAGAATATCAGTCCCTGCCCTCTGTGCAGGAGCAGGACCTTAAGCACCAGCCACTGTGCCTCGTTTGAGGTGCTGGCAGGTGGACCCAGGCCATCAAAGTGTGACCACCTCTGGCTGATGTCACAAGTTGGTTTTTACTGACAGTCACAAACCCAAAGCTGAATATCACAAATGAATATACCTAGGAAGAAAATAAAAGATGTTTCCTGCCAAAGTCTTATTAATTTATCAAAAATGTACATATTCTTAGTAGCAGATGGTCAATAATAGATGATAGATGGCCTCCTCTGTGTAAATTAATGGCTGTAATTCACTTGAGGGGATCTGCTGATGTCATAAGCTGCCAGAGTGCAGCTTGAGTGATTTATTAACAGCTGCAGAAATCCTAGACTGAATTACATCCTTGTATTCACTTAGGGTCTGCAGATTTTTATTTATAAAATGTGTAGGTTTGAATTTCTTGATTATTATAGGGATCTCTTCTGTGACTCTAATACAGGGGCACAGTGAAGAAATGCTGACTATAAAAGCTCAGATGTCTGCCCTTGATTAAAGGCAGATTTTCTGCACTGATGCATATCAACATCCTCCTTTTTCTTTATTTTTTAAATCAGCTGATCAATATCTGTAGAGGTTTACATAAGTCCTGTTTTGGGTTTTGTTTCCCCTCACCATAAAATATAAACAATGTCATTATCTTCAGGTACAGGAACCTCTGTCACTCAATGTTGTAGTCACAGCCTCTGTGCACATTGGGCCATGTCCAGCACAAAAAGATGGGAGAAGGTTGAGAGCTAAACAGGAACAAGTGCTATCTCTAATAACTGGGTTTTGCTGTTTAGGAAGAAGGCAACGGACAGAGAAGGCTAGAAAAGGTGCCTGGAAACCAAAAGTCTTGGTGTACATGGAAGATACTCTCCCTGTTCAGGGAGAAAACCTTCCTTTCCTCCATAAAATTCTTGAATGGTGAAAATAAAAATTTTCTGACTATGGATCCTAGATTTATCACACCCTTCTAACATGTGAACATATGCAAGCAAATGAAACAATTTCCATTCCTTTTTCCTCCTCCCCAAAAAATAGGAGCTGATTAGGATGATGTTAAATCCTGTTTCTCAAACAAGAGATACATTTCCAAATGTAATTCGAGTTGCAGAGGAAGAGGAAAAGGGAGATGAGAATAAATTACGAAGAATTGCATGGCAGGAAGGAACAGTCAGAATTCATTTGCAAGTAACTATGCACATTACATTTGCTAAAAATGCAGAATTTCTTGAGAGAACTCACAGCAAATGTTTGGATGCCAGTTAGAACCCAGTGAAAACTCTTCTGGTCTTCTCTCTTTTCTCTCTTCTCTGAGATGAGTTTTGTTTGTTGATAGTTAGATTTCACCAGTCCTTGGAAGGGTGCTGCAGTTACTGTCCTCAGCAAGGAATGCTGATTTGCTATTGAGCAAATACTACTTTGCTCCTGCTTTCCTTCACCAATGTCTGTCTGCCTGACCTGTCTCTGTGTAAGAGGTATGAATAGAAGGAAGGTGGTATTTGCACAGAAAACAAAGGTTAGAATTTGAAGAAAAACAGGCTCCAGATATTGTTCACTGCCTTGAGGCAAAGCCTTTTCAATTCATTATGAGTTTACTAATTTCAGTAAGCCTGTTACTGCTCTTACAGTGTCATGGACAAAGCCCAATCACATCAGGAAGCCACAATGTTGGATATTATACAAATGCACAGAAAGGTATCCAAAAGGTATTTTAAATAAAGGTGTGGGGGGTGTTTGTTTTGTTTTTGTTGGTTTTGGAGGGTTTTTTGTTTTCGTTTTTTTTTTCCTGGAACGAAATGCTGGCTTTTGGATGTTTTTAAAATTGCTTATGGTTTTGTAGTAGCACATCTCTGGAAGCTTGACTCTCCTGGCTCACCTTTAACTTCATAGGAACATATAGCAAGCAGGTGACCAGCTGGACCATGGCCAGCCCATGATTTGCAACTTCCAGGGCAGTTGCGAAAGCATCCTCCATTTCCTCGTGAATTCCATCTGAATCCATCCCCTTCCTTTTCAAACTCAACTTAGGTTGGTTGGGGTTGCTTTTCCTTGTCTCTATGTCTCTTTGCTTTGCTTCCTTACTTTGGACCCAGTTTGTATGAAGGCTGCTATGCAAAAACATTGAGAGCTTGGCAAGTATCTTCCTTAAGCTGTATTGATCTCTGTGATTTTCATGCTTTGGAGGGAGGAGTTGTTTCTGTCTTCCCAAAGCTCCATTGTTACTCAGAGATTCATTATATTGGCACAAGTTTTTCATTTTCTTTTGCCATACCAACAAGGAAGGCTGCTAATTCTCTATTTTTTCTATGACCAACCTTTTCCTCCCTGCACAGACAGTAAAAATCAGTGGAATCAGTGGAGTCCCAGGGAGTTATGATATGGAGTATTTCTCCCCGTTCCTGATTATTCTGCAAGTTCTGACACAATTTGTTCCACAAACAGCAGCAAGATGCCTGGTGCTCTCAGTCCCCCAAGCCCTCTGAAATAGAGACAAAACAGAGGCAGTTGTTACAGCTGACCTAATCCTGAGTGGCCACCGGAAAAAACAATAGACTGCTTATTATCTCTCCTGGTAAATAATAGTGAACCAGGTTCTGCTGTGCAGACTCTTTGGGCTGCCTGGACCACACCTTTTAGAAGGGAGGAATTTAATTCATCCATTACAGATTGCTGAATCCAAAGAGAGGGTGTTTGCAGTTCTGGTACAGAACAGTCTCCAGCCATGTGAACAGCCTATGTGTCAAGTGATAGAGCAAAACCATGGGTTTCACCTTGCAGGCTTTGGTTTGTCTTTTAAAGTACAGGATCATGGAATGTTTCTGATGCATACTGATCTGATTCCACCTGAGCATGCTGATCAAAGTGTTATTTGTCTGTCTATATTTATCTACATTACTTGTACTAATACACACCTGGAAGAAGTAGTGCCTGTTTCTAAAATGATCCAAAAAGCAAAAAAAGGTCAAAAAAAGGACCCAGAAATGTGCTTGTTTCATGTTCTTGTTGCAAATTTTCGTGCACTGACATTGTTCTGTCATTATCTGATTACAGAATCTAACAGTAATTTCTTCTCATTACTGCTTTTGGATTTGTTGGAGAGATTTGTGGATATTCATTTTTCTCCCTCTCCTACCAGAACCTGTCAGGCTTTTGGTGTTTCCTGATGGAGAATGGTTCTCAGGTTTTTTGGTTAGGTTTGGTTTTTGTTTTGTTGTTTGTTTTTTTTTTTAAATTCATGGGATGCTCAGTC
Source organism: Ifrita kowaldi (assembly GCA_013398055.1). NCBI lineage: Eukaryota > Metazoa > Chordata > Aves > Passeriformes > Cinclosomatidae > Ifrita > Ifrita kowaldi. The sequence continues at coordinate 451,262 of VZRS01012136.1, forward strand.
CTTTTATGCTTCATCAGCACTAAAGAGTTACCTCACTGTGAGCCCTGGATGCACATGCAAATCATGTATCCCTTCTGACATAAGCCACGCAGGCACTTTGCCAAGAGTAAATCCCATGAGAAGGGCAGTAAATCAAGCACGATGTTCTCTTTTCCCTGTGGATACCTCAAGCCCCAGCTATTGTTTCCAGAGAGCCTGTCTTACCCAGCAATGGTGCAGTGACATGGATAATTTGTGCACTTGTAATTTTGACTTTATATCCCAGGGCTGGCATAAGAATTTTTTCTCTCATTGGAAAAAAAAGAAAAAAGGAAAAAAAAGGAAAAAATAGAGATTTCTGTCAAGTGGCAAAAAATAAATTGAGTGCATTCCCATCATTCATTCCCATCTGCAGCATTCCCATCAAGCAAAATGGAGTTTACTACTTGTTCACTACTTGCTCAGAAAGGAGAAAAATATCTTCTACCATGTGATTACACATTTTGGAAGAATGCAAGAGGTTAATTTAGGGGAGGGAAGGATGAGGAATTAAAAAATTTCTGCCCTTTTTTGCTTCATTTATCTATTTTGGGGAAGAATAAAAAGCATGAGCTGAAGTAGGTTTGGACCAGATGATCTATCAACACCTGTAACAGTGGAAAATGTCTCAGGATTTAATATATGCAACTACTGAGCATCTTTTTTTCTTGCATGTCTGTTGCATTGGAGGCTTGCATCTTATGGAGGTAGCTTTGAGACCAGTTTGGAAGGAAGCCAGAAGAAATCTCTTTCAAAGCCAGCCAATTTTTGTTAGACATTTTGATACAGTACCAGCTATCAGTTATGTGGATAAAACCACTTTGGTTTTATTTGATGTTGAAAGACATACAGGAATCTTGGTGTTCCTCTGGTGATTCAGCTCTACAGTGCAAAGTACCTGCTTTGCTGTATCACCCTTACAGTTCTGCAGATGGGAGTGTCACACCATTTTACATGATGTTGGCCCTAAAACTACTTGATCAGCCTCAGGAGAGGTTCATGAAGGTCCCAGGCAATTTCACTCTGTAGAGGTGGAATTTTTGGTGACTCTCCCTTTGGTTTTTCAAAATCACTATCCATTTAAGGAGCCAAGCTTAGGCTGATTGAGAGATTGTTGCTCTGCTCTTTTGGTAATCAGAGATCACTGTAAAATGTCACAAAGTGGGCACTCTGTCTGCTTTTCAAAATTTGGTCATAATGCCCAGTTGCCTACTCTGTTTTTGTAATGGTGAGTTCTACTAAAGTCTCTGTGATAAATAATTTGTTTACTCAGAGTGAAAGAAAAAGAGATCATTTGTCCATGCTTACTTTTGACGCTTTCACTCAGTGCACTTGTGATAAGTATGTGTATCTCAGTGCAATGGAATTACAGCTTTGATAAGATATCTTCCCGAAATATGATAGAAAGTCTTGCTGGACTCCAAAGAGCAATGCAGTAAATCTGCCTCAGTTATTATCACTTCAGGAACTGTCATAATTGACCTGCTTCCTTGTGGCTGTAAAGCACATTGACGTATGTCACTGTAAAAAGCCTTTTCACTCTTCTCTCAGCTATGTCTAGCACTGAAGTATGGAAAAAATATCTGGTTACTGCCATGGGTGTACATGGAGGTGGCTTGATGCCTCTGTTCTAAGCTATGGAAAGACTGTGTTATTCCTGGAGGCAGAATGGAAGGCAAGAGATGGAAATTTTATCCGTACTCATTTTTTCATACAAGCAACTGAGAAATTACCAACACAACTAGACTGGGCTTTGCCTTGGCAACAAGGGGGTTTTTTGGCTTGAAAGGGTTTGGTTTGGTTGTTTTTTGGTTTTGTTTCTTTTTTTTTTCTCCTTTATGGACTCCATCCTGATGACTTTGGCATTTGTGTGAAACCGCAAAGTGGTAGATGCAAGAGGCAGGATTGCAAGCTCTGAAGTTGGTGAGTGGGCTGAGACTTTTAAATGACAGAAGGATAGAATCAGAAAAAAGGGAGTGTAATGTTTTTGAGGCATGCCTGCCTATTCTTCTGACTGTTTTTCTGCAGACAGCACCTTTGTCTTGGTCAGTCTCAGAAGCTGTCTGTCTGCTTTTCCTCTTAGTTGTAACACTTCACTAGCAGTTTACAGAGAGTGCATTACGAAAACACAAAATCCTTCACTAGAAATGGTGCCATTAGAGGATAGGGAAAGGCTGGGATGGCAGATTCCTCAATGCAGTTCTAGTTTTGCAATGAAACATTTCACTAATCTCCTGTCTCCCTCTATTATTTCATTGTCTTTCTAATGTTCTTTTTTATACCTTATCAGTAAGTTAATGAAGTCTACCCGAAGGTTTGCTATGTGACTTAAGAGTGTTTAAAAAGTGCATTGCAGTGAAGTAAAAGATGCTCCTGAAATTCAGCCTTTCACATTCTCCTCCTTTCCCATTACTTGAAGGGAGAATGAACTTTAGAGGAAGAAAGTATCCAGTTTTCTAGATGAGCTGGGAAAAAAAGTTCTTTTTGATTTGCAGTAACTTTCTGACATTCCTTCTCAGCTTTCTGACAGAAGTAACCATGGTCAGGGCAGTGCAGTGAGAGGTCTTGCAAGATGAAGGCTGATTGGGAATTTTGGCTTTCTTGAAATTTCTGCGGGTTTTGAAGACCTGGATCAGCCTTCTAGGAGAGTATAGTTTTACCAGCAGGAGCAAGGAGGCCCCAGTGTGCAGATACCGCTTTAATGAAGCGTTGACAAAGTGGCAGCCTGTGCTCCAAGACTGAGGGCAGGTCTGGCTCACATGATTCAGGGTGCTCTGTCTGTAGCTGAAGGCCAGTTACTTAAATGCCAAACCCATTTACTTCTTTGAAGAATTCCAAGATGCCTCTGAGGGGAGGTGGAGAGAAACAGGGAAACTTGGTCAGTGACACACCAGGATGAACAAGAAGTTTCCCTGTTCAGAGTTTGTGAGAACCTGGATGGGAGTGATCAGAGTAGATGCTTGCTCACAAGTTCACACACAGAAAGCAAATCAGTTTTGCTTCTCCTGCTTTGCTATCCTTTCTCATTCCCATTACCTGAATGCAAAAGAACATCTGGTGATAGGGGACATTTTTCTTGGTTCTTGATGGGAAGCCCTTTTTTCTTTTAAGGAGTTCTGGCTTTTCTACTCAGTGTTTTTTCACATAAAGAGGAACATGAAGTGCCGACATGTCAGAAAGCTGCTTCTCCAACAGATGTCTACCAACATGAGAGGTCATATCTGCCCGACCTTCCATGAGCAGAGAGAGGCTGCTCTCCCTCTCAGAGACTCAGAGCCCAGTTTATCAATACAGCCTTCTTCACATCCCAGCTACCCTGGAAAAATAACTACTTGCTGGCTGCCAGACAGCTAATAAATTATTAGTCCCAAGAAAGGCTGCTAGGTTCAAATCTGTAGGTGACATGGCAGTGGAATAGCAGGGAATGGCTGTCTAGGTGGCTGCAGGATGCAGTCATTTTTTTAGGGAAAGCTGAAGTCAGTGGGAAGGCCCTGGTTTCACTGAGGAACCTTGAGGGTAAGAGCAAGGTCTTATTAAATGTCTAAGTAGTCTGATAGACTCTGTCCTATGTACCCACAACAGTATTCCAGGCTTGAGATCAGGCATTAAGGACTGTCTTGTGTTCCTGTGCATAAAGGGCACAGTGTATGTAAGGCCCAGCTGCCAAAGATGTTGCTGCATGTGCAGTGTTGTGCTGAATGCAGAGATTACTGCACCTTCACAGCAAACTCTGAAGGTTTTCCTCAGCTGCCTCAAGAAATACAGCGACTTTATTCTTCGCTTTGAAACAGCTTCTGTGCTGAAACTGAGAAGGACAGAAGAATAACCTTCCTTTTTCCAGTCCAGCTTAGGTTTTGGTAGTGTGTTTCTCTCCTCAAGAAAGCCTTAGACCTGGTATGTAAGAGCAATGTCTTTAAAGGATTCCACGACTGAAATCAGAACTTGCTCTTTATTATAGCTCTCTCACAGGTCTTGGTCTTCTTTTTATTATGGTTAAATAATACAAATTCACTTTCACTTTTTCATAGTAACACCTAACATCTGATACAGGCATGCTCTTGGTTTCTGCTATCGTTTTTTTGTCCAGAAAGTATAGACACACAGACCAGATCAATGCTTTCAATTATGTGGGGTTTTTTTAAAAATATTGAAATAAACTCCAGGATTCTAGCTTACAAGATCCTACCCTGCCTCAGCGTCTTTGTGAGGCTACAGTCTGTGTATGATCCCCGGTCTGCCAGTCCTATTACACCCCATAATAACCATTAGCCTGTTCTCTAGGCTTTTATCCTTTTCACCCAGTATCCATCCATTAGGTGTAGCAGGCAGAGCTTGTAGGACAGGGTTGGCCAGTCTCAGCATCCTTGCCCCAAAGAGGCCACTTCCCTGCGAAGCCCCCTCCCCCAGGCATTGCATTGTCAGAGCTGCTCTGGCCATCTGGCCATGCTCGGGTTGGGCAGTGGACACCCCTTGTGAGGCTGCTGCATCTTTGAACCCGAGCTCTGTGTGTGGATTTCAGGCCCTACCTTCTGCATTCACGCAGAAATGCAGACACTTCTTTTGCATTCTTCTTCCAATTGCTTTGTGTTGGGGGTGGAATTTTAGATTACAAATTCAACAAGCAAGCAGGAATGGTCTAGTAACAGTGCCTGTTAAGCTTTCAAAAGCCAAATGACCCCTCCTAAGAGAGAAGTCATCAGTGTAGAAGCCAGCTATTTGTTACTTAAACTAGACATAAAAAATGAAAAAAAAAAATTCCAAACCTCTCTTAGCTGTTCATTTTTTCCTCATATGCTTGTTTACTCAAGACAGAAAAATGTGTTTGGTTAAAGTACTAGTAAGTGGAATTTGCAGGAGGGGCTCTACTTTTGGTGTATTTTTCATCAGCATTTTGTCGCTAATGCTTAAGTGCTGTACTACTGAGTTGTTCTGCTAGAGCATGCCCTAGCCCTCTCTACTCTGTAAGGGAATGGAAACTCCACAAGTCATAAGCCAGTAATCTATTGATTGATGATATCAGACAGACATTATAGAGCAAGCATTTTGCAAAATCCTGCTGCCTTAGTCTAGCTGTTCATCTGTCTGTTTCTTGTGGAAAGTTTCCTCTTATTGTGTGGGCCAAATGATTTGATTTTAATCTGAATTTTCAGTTTCTTTTGAAGTGAAAGGTTTTCTGAAGTGGAATTCTGCTAAGGAAATCTGTTCATGGACTGTGTCTCTGTAACCTCTCGTGGTGAGACAGTAGGTACAGACAGGACAGACTGACAGGGCCATTTTTGTGGGGGTGAGAGCAGCACAGAGTCAAACTTGCTTTCAAACAAGGGATTACTGGATCCTTGTTTGCTCTCCTGCTGTTTACAGTCTTATCTAAGAGTCTACTCTTAGTCCTCGTATTTTAGGAGAGAATTGTGAAAAAGGTGATTCATCCCTCATGATGCCTGACACCCTCTGACTCTCTGAAACCTGGGTAGTTTGTGTACCCTGTACAAAGTTGGGTGACTGCATTAGTTTTGTGGCTTCCTGTGGTCAACATTTGATCCTTCTGGGTTATCTCTCTCTGATTCCCTTGACTGTGAAAATACTGACATGCTTAGACATCATGGCAGGGACACACGTGTTCTCTAATGGCCTTGGCAAAAGACACATAAGCTTGGCTTACCTGTTTTGGCTCTGTCATCCTTCTCGTCTCAAAGTGAGTTGAGAACTGCCAGTTTTTCTGTCAGCCCCTCCTCAGTGCTAGAGCCATTTCAAGGTAACAGTGAAACCACACAGGCCATGCCGTCTGCAAGGTGTTGAATTTCTTGTTTGGGTTTGTTTGGTCAGCTATGCATTATCCTGCTGGCAGGACACAGGGCTGGACACAGATGAGGTCACCACAGCTGTCAGGAATGAATTTAGATTAGGAATTTGGAGAAAACAGCAGTCCATGCTTGTGCCACCTGAAGGATGCCACACGAACTCTGCATTCTTCACACTGCTTGTGCCTCACGATTAGCCATGAACTTCAACAGTTAATGGGCAAAGTGTTTTCTTCAGGAAACAACTATGTGTGTTGTGCAATCTTTGCTGGCTTCTGGATTGCCAGATGAAATGTGATGCATGATGTCCTAAATGGATTGATTCCTGGTTACCTGGAGAAGAGGAACTGATACTGCTGGTTACGAGACTGTCTGAGGCATCTGGGCTAAAAAACTCTTCACTCACAAGACAGGTGCCAGAGAAGGATCTAGGGCTTTCCTTGAAAATGAATTTCTGATGAAATGTTTTTCCCGCATCAGGCTGGTACCCTAATTTATTGACTTTCAGTTCATATTTTGTGTCTATACTTGTTTTCCTGAATGCTTAAAAATGCAGATGCCTGTGTGTATGCATTTGTCCGAAGTTTCCTGATGCTCTGAACAGTGGGGACTTGGGCATACTGCCTTCTGTGGAAAGCTGGTTCTTGTAGTAAGTTCAAAAATTGTATTCTATAACTGCTTAACATTCTCCAGTATTTAATAGGAAGATCCTGTTACCCTCCACAGGCTATGAACTTAGAAAACTGAGAACTAAATAGAGACCAGGGACTGTCCCAGTATTGACCTTCTGACTACCCATTTCTTGCTCACTGCCCCAAATTACCTCTTTTCTATTGCAGAGCAACATGATGATCTTACTTGCTCTCTGTGTTTCTGTGAGGACAAAAAATTACCAGGATATTTTAAATTAGCTCTTAATAAAGCCTTTCTGATTTATTGCAGACTCCTCTGGAAAGTTAAGCCTCCCATAAAATCCTGTAGCAGTGATTTGGAAATTTAATTATGTTTTTGCTTCAGAGGTTATGAAAAAAAATTTCTTTGTGAGGGAGGGGAAGGGAAGCTGAACTTTGAAATCAGTCTCTTGGACTAAGGAAGGCCAGCTAGAGCTAGGTTCATGAATAAAACTTGTTTTCATGGAGCAAGGTTTCTAAGCAAAGGAAAAGACAAACTGTAACTGAGAGTTAGCATTCAAGGAAGCTCTTGAGGCCAACATCAGCAAAACTTTTGGTTTATTACCACAGCCCAGGCACAGTTACACTGTTGTAAAATAACTGAGCCAAAAGAATATTACCATTTACCTCTGTTATGAATGCTAAGTATTAGTGCACACAATTGCCCGTTCTGCGTGGTGGTGAGGATGACGATGCACAGGCAGGACGTTACCACCACCTCCATCCAAACCCATGAAAATCCCTCACCATAGAGTATTCACATGGAGGAGTTCCTGATACTGCTTTCAGAAGGAAGGATAAGACCAGGTCTTAGGATAAGACCAGCTTTAAGACCAGATCTTTGCCCTTTCACCCCTTCTATGCCATTCAGCTAGTGCCTTTTAAAAGCTTTATTCTAGCCTTACATATTTACCTACAGCTGCACATCAAAATCAATGCTTTCTCTTTAGAATTCATTTGATGCATTACAGTATTGGAGAAAATTTCCAGTGGGAACACTGGGAAATTGGAGATTAGTTACCAAGTAAATATCTGAGGTCTGGTGCCAGAAGGCTGTTCTAGTTTCGTAAGGACAATTTAATAATTTTTTGCCTTCGTATATGTCAAAATCATAACTGAATGATTCTTGCTTGTGATTCTAAAATAATTTGACTGAGATATTTTTCTCTTTTTTCTCTCAGTGGCAGCTTCTGGAGTCTTTCCACTCAGGTTGTGGAAAAACCTGGTCTAATCAGGCTGCACAAGACCAAATGCATTCTCCATCTTGGTCCCCTGGGTCATCAGAGCTCTTCTTTGCTTTGTTCCTCCTGATGCTTAATCCAACCTGCTGTGCAAAGGAAGCTGCTGTAATTGTGTTTGCTCCCTACACAAATTTTTGTGGTAAACAAAGGTTTTCCCCTACTTTTCATTATGCTAGAAATCTTAACAAAACACTTCCTCAACTAATGGCTTTTTCTCCCCTAACAATTTGGGTCCAGCTATTCATTTAACAAATAACGGTGTTGCTCTTCTCTTTTAGCACCCTCTAATAAACCAAGAGTAAATTACTGACTGACCTACTTACTGGGATTGCTTAAATAATCCTCAATATGGCAGCATAATTTGGTGCCTTAAAATACAGGGCATACAAGTTGCAATTTAAAAGAAGAAATATTGGAGGTTAACACAAGTGGGTAACATAATAGCCTGCGGAATATTATGTTTTATATCTAAGGTTCCCCTCCCTTTTTTTTCCCCCTTCAGCAGCAGCATTTTGTTCTCCCCTCTTGTACATGAGCTAATTCCTGAATTTCTGAATGAATATTTCACCCATCTCTGAATTGGTGAAGTACTAATGGTCTGGAGCTAAAATAAGAGATGTGTTTTCTATCTTTAATAGGTAGTATATTTTAAAGGGAGAACAAAATCCATGCTTTCCCATCAAAACTCTCTGCTGAATTTTTTCTTAGTTGCTACCTTCTTCCTATTATGTTGATTCCAGTCCCCATATTATAAAATTTTAACACACTACTGCTCGCCTACATAAATAATTTTCAACTAACTTCGAGTTTCATATATGACAGAGTTCCAGTTCAAATCTCGATGAGGATGGATCTACTTTTGATTATTTCTGCATCGGCATGGCAAGCTCCCAGTGGTCTCTAAGAGACCTTCAAGGCAGTTGTATTCATAATGATTCACCCTGTTTTATAATAGGGGTTGGCCTGAAGTTCCTGAGCATGGCTGAATTTCAGAGTTGCTGAATGCACATCCTGCTCATCACTTTGAATAAGTTATTTCATTGCAAATCCACGAGTAACGGGATTTCTAATTTCCACTTAGTTGCTGAAGCAACTTCTTAGGATTTGGGCCTCACTGAAGACTTCCAACAAATGTGTGGTTACTGGCAAACTAAAAAATGTTGCAACTTCAGCTCTGTAGAAGCCTCTGCTCATACTTACAGCCTTGGGTTAAACAAGGACCATTTATCACACAATTAGGAATCCTCTCTATATGGGTTTATTTGATTTCTGTTCTAACAAGGACAAGTGCCAGACATTAAAAAAAGTAATGTCTGATCCACCATACTTTATTCTGCCAGAGGAAGGGCTTTATTGAATGAGAAAGATCTCCACAGGAAACTGAGAGAAAACAGAGCAACTTGGAGTGGTTAGAAAAATGTGTCAATCCTACCTTAGCCACTTTCAACAAAGAACTGGGAACGTCTGGATTAAAATTAAATGCTTGGTCACTTCAGTGTCTGTGGAACAAGACTAAAAATTACCTAGGGACAGTACTCAGCTTCTGGTTCTAACCAGGTGTTGCATTTACATTCAAACAAGACAATGAGGAAAACAAAAAGGACTCAGGAAAGAGGAACTTGGCTCTGCTACAGAGGTTTGATAACTGTCTGGTGGTAGTTGAAATATGTGAAGACAAAAATTGTGGAGCCAGGTTTGTTTACTGGGTGTCTTACAGAGGACTTAGAATACAGCTTCTCTTGTGTGATTTTCAGACCTATGTACTACTGTCATGTTGTCTAGGAGATTGATGAATTATCTCACAATGAAGATGATGAAAGCATTGTTATGACACATGTAGGACTGGACTGATAAAGCAGTAGACAATAGTACAGAAGCAATTGGATACTGACCCTCTATGAGGATGGACTTGGTAGATTCAGCAATCTTTATTTCAAGACTAGAGAGTAGGAGGGAAGAAAAAAGGAGAAATTAATAAAATGCATGATGCCACTCAGCTGCATTTCTGCATCTGCTCGGGATCACAAGTGTTTAGTCAGCATTACTGGCAGAGGCTTATTGTAACACCTAATTCTTGTTTGGTGAGAGGCACTACAACACTTGCTAAATATAAGTGCCAAAACTGTGCAAAAATCAGAGGGAAGAATGAAATTCAATAGATTCTTTGCCTTCACAAACACTTCTTGCCTGCTCTTTCCAATCAATTTATTCTGCAGTATGATCACAGAGGGATCATGGTTAGTTGTTCTTATAGTAAACACTGCAAGGTATGTTAAGTTTTTGGCATTCTCTATCTCAGTGTTTGCCTTCAGAGAAACTCCATGGAGATACTCAAACTAACAGCAGAGTAGCAGGTGTAAAGTAGCCTGTATGAATCTTTATGCTACGTATGCTTTAGGGTTTTCAGGATCTGGGATAGCTCTTTGAATACTCCATGCTATGATGACATTGGAAACCCAGCAGTTTTCAATCTCCATGTTGCTATAAGTGAGGCTTTCCATATGGCATGGCCAGTTTAAGCTGGGTTGTGCTCACCTGTTTGGTGTTCCATGGTGAATGTCTGGTATTTGTTTTAGCACCATGAGGTTCTGGAAAGAGACAGCCGAATCTTTCATTGCATCACCCTTTCTTATGCAGCAGGATGTCTCTAAATTTATCAGAAAACTCAAATGGGAAGTGTTTCTTCAATTTGGAAAAAAGTGTTAAAAGAGGAGCAGAGGATTTTCTCAGCAGTATCAGGAGCAGGGTTTCTCCCAACACTTGCATGGTCTACTGAGACAGGTTCCTTCTTAATTGCCATTCCAGAGGTCAACAGGTGGAAGATCGTGTCTCTCAGTGGGAAAACCTGCTCTGAGACACTCCTTCCAAATGGTTTGAAAGGGTGTGGTTGTATGTGCAAGTCCCAGCAAGTCCCAAGCACTTCTTTACCTGGCTGGAAACCCTCTTGAAGTCTTCAGTAGCAAGGCAATGCTCTGCCTGAGAGGGAGCAGGCAGAGAACACAGTATTCACAGTATTTAGAATTTTTTCAGGTCTGTGGACAAGATAAATTAATACCAGAGAAGAAATGCAAGGGAAAAAGGAACACAAATTAAATAGTCAAGAGACTCTGATTTTATGTTTAGTCTGTAAACTTGTCAGGATGTCCTGTGGGCTCATTATGGCTCCAGTGGTGTTTCCCATTATATCACACTACAGTCTTATCAAATAGAAAGTGTGTATAGTTCTCAGGACACTTTAAGGGACCTAAACCTGTACTTTTTCTCTCTATTGTTTTTCTTTCGGGCAGGCTTAGTAAATAAATTGTGAGAAGAAATATTTCCTTCTGAGCCACTTGTTTTGTACTAGCAAGAGAAGGTGGCCTTCTTTACTGCTCAACAGAGGACAGCTCTGCAGTGAAGTGTGTGTCTTGACAAATCAAAAATATGCCCTGGCAAGGAATTGCTCCTAGGAGATGGGTGTAGAGGCCCTTAAGAAATACATGTGTTGGGAGGACATTCTCATTGCCACATGGACCTAGGGGCATAATGGCAGCTGGAGTCAATGGCTACATTATGCAGGATTTTTGAAAGAGCAACATCTCAAGGATGAACATAGGAAGAAAGCTTGGCCTGTGCAAATCATTTTGTCCAACAGATGAAGCCCTAAAATGTTATTGGAGCATCTGAAAAAGGAAGATAGTCTCTAAAATCAGGAGAGAGAAGTGTTTTACCAACCCACAGCAAAGCAAAAGTTTTTTTCTGACCCACACTTGTCTTCCTGAAGTAGCCAATCTGAAACCTTGTGCACATGGCTTCCAAAAGCCCTGGAAATTCAGTGTCTGCTAGTTTGTGGAGACAAAACAGAGCATTAATTTGGTAGCCTTTAAGACTCTGGCATGGTGTCAAAGATGATCTTCAGTGTGTTATGAGGGAAAATTTGTATTTGCTTCTGATTTAATCTCTTTTGCTCAACAGTCCACTGATGTCATTTAAGAGATGAGAGGAAATGAAGAGTGTTTGGTCTTTGTGCTGATTTTGTCTGACGTAGAGTTAATTTTCTTCTCAATAGGTAGTGTGGGTCTGTGTTTTGGATTTGTTCTGGAAACAGCACTGAAAATTCAGGGATGCTTTAGTTATCGTTGAGCTGTTCTTACACAGAGTCAAAGTATTTTCTGCTTCTCAGACCACTCCACCAGTGAGGAGGCTGGGGGTGCACAAGGAGTTGGGAAGGCACACAGCCAGGATAGCTGGCCCCAGCTGACTAAAGGGATATTCTAGACCATATGGCATTGTGCTCAACACATAAAGCTGGGATTGTGCTCAACACATAAAACTGGGAGAAGAAGAAGGAAGGGTTGGATGTTTGGAGTGATGCCTTTTGCCTTCCCATGATGGAGCCCTGCTTTCCTGGGGAAGGCTGAACACCTGCCTGTGGGAAGTGAATGAATTCCTTGTTTTGTTTTGTTTGTATGTGCGTGGCTTTTGCTTTCCTAATTGAACTGTCTTTATCTTAACCCACAAGATTTCTCACTTTTACCTTCCTGATTCTCTCCCCCATCCCACTGTGGGGGATTGAGCCAGTGTCTGGCTGAGTTGCCAGCTGGTGTTGAACCATGACAGTCTCAGATCCAAAAAGATATTTAATCTAAGAACTGGGAGGACGAGCCACAGGGTCCAAAAATGTTATGTATGGGTTTTGTATATACCGTTTTTCACAAGGACATAATTTTACATTTTAACAGTTTGAGATTTTAAATCTCCTCCAAAAATCCTTGCTTCAGTGTTGTATTTGAATGGTCCCCGTTGATGTTTCACATCAGTAGAAAACTGATCTTTGGAGAAAGTAGAAGCATCTGGATATGGAACACTATTAAATATACAGTATAGCAGAAGCTGGGTGCACTCTGCTTATTTTCAGTGCTACTCCATTTCATTTGAGACCATGTACTTAGCTGAGTCTGGAAATCTGTTTTCTGGGGGCTGCACAAGCACCAGACTCCTGTTCTGAATGGCTGCTAGACCTCAATCTTTCTGTCTAAAAAACAGTTGGAGACAAACAGGGAGGGAAAGGACCAGTTTCAGAGAAGTGCAGAGCTGGGCAAGTCTGATCCTTACTATGGTGATTTGCCAGCTTGGCCACACTGCTTCTTCAAACTCTCCAGGGAGCAGGGCAGTTACCAGCCTCTGCCAGGATGCATACACTGCAGCTGCACACAGAAGTGCAACAGGGCAGGCAGCAGGCAGGAGACAGGGTGAAAACAGCAGTGCTTAATTTGAACTGACAGCACTTGATGCAACACATCAGGAGCTGTAAAGGGACAGGAGGCATTTCTCTTTAGCTGGACTGCTGATGTCAACTTGGATAGCAGATGCTCCAGCTAGATTACAGAGGCAGGATAGAAAAGGTCTTGCTTTCTCACAATATCTACTTGCTAATTCTACTGTTTTCCTCTAGCCTTCTCAGCTTTCTCTTACACTACACTGAGATCTCTGTGATTTTCATATGGAAAAAGTGAAAATGTACAGTCCTAGTTCTGCATCATTTTTCCTACAGAGGGGCAGGATTGGCAAGAAATAGCGATTAAATATTTGCACTTTCTCACTTTCCATTTATTTCAGGAATCAGCCCACACCTGCACACATGCACACATTGAAAGCCAAAGCTGCACGTCCAGTACTCAAGGTTCATACCATCCTTTAATTATGCCTTGTGCAGTCAGATTATACTCAACAGTATGATGCAGAATCATTCTGTGGGGAACACAGCAGTGGCAAGTCTATAAAACCGTTGGCAGGAATGCATAATTTGGAGCCCTGCATAAACCCTGGGTCCCACAGGAATCTAAATCTGACCCGTACAGTGTAAGGAATTGCTATACTTTAAATAAACTGAAGCAACTGGAGAAGGCTCAAGTGTTGACCTTCCTCTATTTTAGACCCCTGGTGCCCCAACTCAAGGAATTCTATCCTGAGCCTGCCAATTAATACATATTCATGCTGCTTATTGAAAGAGACAATGCCCTGGCTATTAAATATCATACTCGATGTTGCTGTGGCTGTTAAGCAAAATGTATAATTTTTACTTTCATTTTACTTTGTTCTCTAGGAAGTTGTTTTAGCACGTTCAAGTTGCTTTTGGTATCATGGGTTGACTAATCTCTGTGCATTACTATTATTCCAGTACAGCCTGGATAAAAACTTGGGGTGCCAAGTAGAAGGCACTGTATGTGCATATTATCTGCTTCTCTGCAGTGCTTTGTTCTTGCAAACTTGCTCTTGCAAAACACAACACGGAGAATGACAGGAGAAAGTGAGACCGAGAACTCAGAGGTGTGGAAATTACCAGTCAGCGGGGGGTTTGTTCCTGTTCTTGGTGTTTTGGATGGCTGTTGGTTTGGTTTTTTGTTTTGATCCGTGAAGACTGTAGTAAACGAGCAAGAGGCAGTTCCTTTGTTTCTGCTCTGTTGGCATCAGTATGCAGCTATTGGTATGAAATGCTGCCATTCCCTGAGCATCCCGGCTAAACAAAAACCTTTGGAGCAAAGTGCTTAGAAAGGGCAAACAAGAAGCATGGGCTTGGGGTGGGGATGTGCGTGTGAACACTGGTGTTTAATTTACGCTGATATTCCTTCTGCCGCCTAGAAAAGAGTTAAACGGCACAATCACCTGATCCGCTTTTCGCCTCCCGAGGTTGTTCCTTAGAATGAGAAATGCTTTCCCGTCCGCTTTTGAAAGAAACAACTTCAAAACCTTCGTGGCGGGGATGGCATCACGCTCTGCACAGCCCGGGTTCAGCAGGACAGAGATGCAGCCACCATCAGCAAGACAAAGGCAGAGATAATGAAAACGGGAACTAACCCAAAGAATTAAGGGGACCGAGCAGCATCTGATGAGACCTGAAAGGAAAACCCGGCTGGTGATTCCGAGCACTGTTTGGTCGTCTTCACTGCAAGTGATCGGTTCCATCGCAGGATGCCCGGAGGTGAGGGCGGGACCAGCAGGTCCCTGCGCAGAAGGTCCCATATCACTCACAGCATAATGTGCTTCTGGCCAGCTACAGGAGGGGAAGCGACATAAATGGAGCTTTCTCTTCCCCCTCCGGCAGAATTTTGCAGAGAGATTGGAAGTGGAGGGAAGGAGTTAATCTCTGTGCAGTCAGACTGTGCCTCCTCCCCGCTCTTTTCTCCTCGACTCCTCTGTTGTTGCTGCACTGTAGTGCTCTGGCTGAGCTGCCGATGGAGCAGCTCCCTCATTGCACTGCACAGGCACAAACACCACCTGCTCCAAAACTCAGGCGATTTACTTTTTAAATTAAAAAAGAAAACAAAAAAACCCAACCAAACAAACAAAAAAAGAACCCCACAACGAATCATAAAATGACTTATTTAATGTATGCTAGCAGTTTGCTTTCCTCTTCCCTTAGGGTTCAGCTTTTTAAGTCTCTGTGGCAAAGCCTCAGCCATTGCTTTCTTGAAAGCACAACCAGACACTGTAATTCTGCTGCTTCTGTGCATTCCTAAGCAACAGCCGCCACCACTGTCAGCTCTGCCATGAGGATCATCCTGCCTTCCCACTACTTCTTCTTTTATAAGCTCTGCTGCTTTCAGAGATCTGTGTGATTGTTCCCATGGGGCTACTGCAGAAAGGCACAGTTACTAACTTAAATCAGAAAGGATCACTATTATTGCCTAATGCCACCCTTCCTATCAAACAGAGGGCACAAAGCTTCTTGCTGGAAGTCTTGAGTTGGATCTTCTAACTTTTTGCTGAAGAATAGAATTGCCTAGATACCTGTCTCCACCAAGAGAGGATAGCAGAGCAAATTCTGGATCATACCAGCAGTTTGTTTTCCCTAGAATCCTATTTTCTTAGGTACTAAAATAATTAACACTTCAAAGGCAAATGATACAACATTTTACTTGCAAAATTGTAGATAGGGTGTGGATCATAATACTTTTGGATTCTGACATGAGCTATTTCCTGACAAGAAACAGGAATGGTACTGCATAAAGTAAGATCTCTGTATAGAAATTTGGAAGTCGCTGAAGTCCATCATGCCAGTGTACTCATTATTATCTATCCTTACTTTGTGCAGACTTACCCACACCATCTGAGCTAAGCAGTAACCCCTCACTCCCTTGAAAGGTGCAGGTGGGATGTTTTCATCCATTTTCCCATCTAGGGTGTGCTGCCCCTGGAACTCCCTGTTTTCCAGTATGACCATGGGTGCACACAGTAGCCTGCACTGCGCTTTTTGTGTAACAAAGTCACCTCCTCACCACTTGGCCGTGTGTTGGTGACAAGGTCTGAGTTTTTATTTTAATATTTAAACTGGAAAAGCATTAGTCTTTCAAGAATCTCCGAACATCAGCAATTCTAAACTCTGCTTAGGATTTTTTATGACATGTCTTGATTGCAATGTTGTCTTTTGGAGTTTATTTTAGTGATGTGTGCAAGTTCAAAATCTTCCCAATAACAAGCATGTGCAGTCTCACTTGGCATGAGGGATATCTGCTGTGCCTGTGGGGCAAATTACTGAACTGAATTTGGCCCAGAGGCATAAACCAGCCTCCTGCTTCTCTTGCACAGTATCAGAAATATAATCATGTAGCCCTGTTCCTAGAACACTCCTAGACAACACAAGCTCTGCCAATATGATCCCAGTTTTAACTGAACTGTGAAACCAAAGAGCTGTTGACTGACACAGAGGGTGGTGATAGTACCAGAACCTTATAGAAGGCTTATTGACTTTTCTCTGCATCATTTTATTTTCAGTTACAGAATCAATCTAATCTGGAAAGCCATTGTAGGGAAACAGTCTATTCATTGACAAAATCAAAGCGTTGACTAACATGATTTTAATTTTAGGACTAGCAATAAGCTTCTCTATTTACTGGTTTAGTTTTACCCTTTGAAAACCAGCCATGCTGGCCTCTTGCTTTTCACAAGGAGCCATGACCCAAAGCTTGAGTCTTCTTTAGAAAGAAGAAAAATAAGCATTTTTTCCATAAGAGGAAAGAGAATAGTATTTTTTGGTGACGCTTGAAGTCATATTGCATCACTTGCAAAGCACGATGGAAAAGGATGTGTGACTCACTCCCTTTTTTCAGGGCCCTCAGACATACAATATTCATCTTATAACACCCTTTGCAAAGAGGTGTTCCTTATAAAGAAGCTGATAAGGTGAAGTTGGTAATGTAAACTCCCCTTACCTGTGGGAATGCCACGGTTTGTGCCAAACCTCAGTGAGTTCAGTGACCCTTGGGGTGAACTGGGAAATGTGTGCTTACTTCAGCAGTCATTGAAGCACAGCCCATCCCTGTAGCTTCAAGGAGTCGTAGAGGACTGGGTCCCTGGAAAGTGAGCTACCCGTGGACAGGCAGCATAAATGTCATCAGGCATGAGCTCAGCCTCCACACAGTAGCAGTGATCCTTCCTGAGCTGACAAGTTGTTGGGTTTCCATGGCAGTTTAAGGCATGCTCAGATTTCCACTCAAGCCTTAAAACCTCGCCTTGAAAATCTTAGAATTTGACTCCATGGATTGGCTCTGTCACTTCTCATCATTAAGACAAAAGAATCACATTCCCATTTTCCCTAGCCCAAAAGGCTGCCAAAAAAAGTTTCTCAGGGAACAGGGGACAACCTGAATCATAGCTCTTGTTGGCCACAGAGAATTTCTAGCAGACAAGGGGGAAGCCAAGGTGAAAAAGCAGATTGACACAGTTTGATCCTTTATTGCTCTCAAGTGCAGGCTGTGCAACAATTAATGTGTGCTTTGGGCTCTGTTTTACACCAATGATCTCCACCAGTAACACAAACCTTATCATTAGGTATGGGTATCTTATTGTCCCTCCTCCCTGTTCTGCTGTTGGTGGTCTTTGAGTCTTCCTTGGTTAATGAAGCCTTTGCATTTCTGAAATTTTGTCTCCAAAAGTGAATTCCATCCAGAGGGACTACAGCAGATTTGGTTCTGTGGTAGCCTCATTGCACTTTTATGACTGTCCCAATGGCTGGGGAAAGGAGGTAGAGGACTGGGTGATTTGCATTTGTTTCTGCAGAGCTGTTAAATTTCTTAACAACATTCTTAAACTAAGACCTAATTCAGTTTGCACGTGGTATCCAAGGGAAAGGTATTTGGGGCATTTCCAAATACTGAGGCTGTAAATTTTATCACTGAGCACAGTAACATGGGAGGAAGGGAGAAAATGAAGGTGGGGCAGCTGCTTTGTCACTTTTGTTGATGTCTTCATCTGGACACAATAACCAGAATGGTGCTGATCCTTTGCTTTGAGCTGTGAATGAGCAGTGTATTTGTCTGCCTGGCAGCATATGCCAGTTTAGAGGTAAGAAACTATGGCAGGGGGTGCAAAATAACTTAAGCCACGGAGCTGGTCAGTGCAAAAGTCCAGCTGTCTAGTTTTCTGAAGCCAGAGAGGTTAATAATGCTGCCTGGTGAAAATCCCCTGCCCTGAAGGATAGCCATGGGGGGTCCTCATGGATCACAGTACAATCTGGTGTCCAGAAACATCTTGCTACTAGAGTAGCTCCAGGATCTAATAATCATGGATATCCGCACATGAGGTCCTGACCCACGTTTGCCCGCACAGGTTTCAGACAGCACTAACTCTGAATGTGTGGCTGCTGGATGGGACTGTCCATTGCCCAAAATGTAGGCAAGGGAGTGTATACCTGCCCCTTTTTCACAGACAAACATTTCAGCTTCAGTTACAGGTAAAGGGGAGTTTGAACTGAGACATGAGTCCATGACTGGAGCACCTGGCAGCTTCTCTCATTCTGCCAACTGTGCTGCAAGGTGTGCTGCTGAAGCAGTCGTAGCAGAAACCTAAGGATGGTGGTACAGTAGGCTGCCCCAGGAAGAATTCATGAATTTTGCCCACCTGAGTCCATAAACTTGCCTCTGTAAAATTGCTACAGTGGTTTTAATCACTCCGTTTCAATCAATATTTACAAATTAGGCTGGAGAGACTTATTTTGTAGATACAGCTCACACCTCTGTGCTCTGCAGCATATTAGAAAGGGAAGATGCCCCTTTATCCTATCTCAGAAGGATGTTTTTATTACTGTGAGATAGTCTGAAGATGACAGTAGCTACATAAATGAAAGGATATGGACCTTGCGTTCATGTATGTGCATATACATCACAGAATCACAGAATATATCAAGTTGGAAGGGACCTCAAGGATCATCGAGTCCAACTCCTGGCCTTGCACAGGAGAATCATGAACACCATGTGCCCAAGAGCATTGTCCAAATGCTTGTTGAACTCTGTCAGGCCTGGTGCTGTGACCACTTCCCTGGGGAGCCTGTTCCAGTGCCCAACCACCCTCTGAGTGAAGAACCTTTTTCCAATCCCCAGCCTAAACCTGCCCTGACACAACTTCAGGCCATTCCCTTGGGTTCTGTCACTGGTCAGAGAAGAGATCAGTGCCTGCCCCTCCTCTTCCTCTCATGAGGAAGTTGTAACTGCAATGAGGTCTCCCCTCAGTCTCCTCCAGGCTGAACAGATGAAGTGCCCTCAGCCACTCCTCATGTGGCTTCCTCTCAAGGCCCTTCACCATCCTCATGGCCCTCCTTTGGACAGTCCCTAATAGCTTTATGTCCCTTTTATATTGTGGCACCCAGACCTGCCCCCAGCACTCGAGGTGAGGCCGCCCCAGTGCAGAGCAGAGCGGGACAATCCCCTCCCTTGCCCGGCTGGCGATGCTGTGCCCGATGCCCCCCAGGACAGGGTTGGCCCTCCTGGCTGCCAGGGCCCTGCTGACTCAGATTCAACTTCCCATCGACCAGGACCCCCAGGTCCCTTTCTACAGTGCTGCTTTCCAGCCCCTCATTCCCCAGTCTGTCTGTACATCCAGGATTGCTCATATACATATGTGTGTATGTATAAGCAGCATTAAATTCAGATCTTATTTGCCACAGACTGATCTAGAAGCACTGTGGAAATTTGAAGTGCTCCACCTCCCCTTCCTCCTACACACATATTTACATATGCCCTGGCAATGGTGTTCTTCGGACCCTCAATGTTACATACAGGTTTGTAAATGGGGAATTGAAGATGCCAGAGCAGGAGAGACAGTAGGAAATAGAAGCCAACATCTACAGGGGGACTGATCACAACCCAGGGACAATCCTCTCCTCTGCTAAGGGTGCCATGAGATCTCTAGTAACCCCACAGTTCATCCAGTTCAGCATGATTAAAAGATTGCCCTCATTATTGTTTACCTTGGTGTCATGTGGGTTGAAGCCACATGGAGAGTGAAGTTCACAGGGTATGGAAACATAGGCTGAGCCCAAAAAATAACCTGTTGCCACAAAACCTGTGTAGCCCCTCAGCAGCTGAGTTTTGTGTAAGTTAGCACCCCTGCTGCCCTTCCTGAGGACACAGGATAGTATGTGACAAGAGCACAGCCAGCAGTAGCCCAGCTGCAGGCCAGGAGTGAGGGGAAGAAGGCTAGTTTTTCAGCTCTGAGCTTTGTTGACACTGGCTTGTATTTTACCAAGACTGGTGTTTGGACACTAAGATGCTAAAGGAGAGGCAGGGCTGGTTTGACAGATCCACACTTGGGTTACAATGAAATTCCCAGAGCAGTGAAAATTTTCAGCCATGCAGAAATCTTTTGATGTTGCAAACTGTGTTCAGAATGGCAGCACTTCTTCCTGGAGCACTTAGCCATGAGCATGTGGATATTGACTTTAAGCAGAGACAGGATGGCACTGGGTGAAGGTTTTATGCATGGAATACTCTGACACACAGACCTATTTGGTACAACAAAGGTAGGGAAAAGTCTCAGAGCTGAAAGATTTTTTTTCTTCTCTCTTGTGTATAAGGGGTGCATAGTCAATGGATGTGTCACTGAGTGAAAGCAGATTCGTATTAAAGAGATGAACTGGCTGAGCACAGTATTGCAAGGGCCAGTCCCAACAGCCAATCTGAAAAGGTAGAATTGCTGTCATTTAATAATAACAGTTTCTTCAAGTGTGAACTATCAGTTCAGAATTTCATTATCAAGTACTGCTGAAAAATGTATATGTTTGTATTTGGTTATACAGCAATCTGGAGCTACATGAGGAGAGCAGAATTACAGTGGCATATACATTATGAAGCTTCAAGTGTTATTCCATTACTGGAAATCTCTAATGTCACACAAGTTTGGATTACTGTACTTTATCTTAAACCCTTTAAGATTCAGCTTAGAATTGAGCTTTTGGGGTCAAATTGGGGTGAATCCAAGGAAAACTTTCACATTTTTCATTACTTCCACCTGAAGTTACCACTCCAGTAAAGCCAAAAGCTTCTGAAAGTGAGCAGGTTTCAGATAATCCAGTGAAATCGTGTTTGCACTGAAACCTGAAACTTAATGAGATGCACATGTTTGATGACAAGTTCTGCAGAGATCCAGCTGTGGCATATGGGTAGGCTTCAAGTGTGTCTCTCAGCACACCAGGCTGCTAAATGTCAAACAAAAGAGCACAGGGACAGAGTATGGTGACAGCCTACATCGAGGGAAGAGCAGATTAAAAAAAAAAATCTTATTCCATGCATTATTTTCATTTGTCATGAAGGATTTATTGTGAAACCTGTCTTGCTCATCAAGAAAACAGCAAGACAAAATGTGAGAGACCTGGAAAGAGAGGTAATATTGAAAGGTGCTCTTGAGCCTGAGCAGCCTAGAGAATCATGGGACGCAAAAAAGATGTGTGGTTGTGTCAAATGGAAATTAAAAGTTTCTGGGACTATGATCTGGAGGAGTAGGAAAGACTGCTCAACAGTGCAGACCCAGGTGTGTGACATGAGACCATCACACTGTATGGAGTGTGGGAGTAAGGCAGGACATTTTGTGAGAAGTCTGGAAGTGCTAAAGTATTCTTGCCAAAAGGAAAAAAAAAAGTCATTTACTGTGGAAGAGCTGAAGGTGACAGCAAAGGGAAAACAATACAGAGTTGTTCAGGGATAAGAGGTTATTTCTATCATTAAGGGATATTAAAAAGTTTACTGACCAGATAGATGCTAGATGCTCTGTCTTTCCTAAAGATAAAGGTGCTGAAAAGATCACTCAGTGCTCATAGCTGCCTGTATTAGGAAAAAGTTAACAGAATGAAACTTGATGGAGGGCAGAAATGTGAGAAGCAGAAAACAGTATCAGTGGTGTGGCAATCAGTGCAAATGATGCAAGAAATATTTGGAACTTGTAACAGACACAGGTCACTGTTAAAACATTTACAAAATGCAGTAAAACTGTGCATAGAGAGCAGGGAAAGAGATTCCTATGTCATGAAAGATGTTTTGAGGATCGTAACACGGTGCATCAAACTGGAAAAGGGTTTTTCAATTAAGAGTCACAAACACTCCATCTCTGGCAGTATCACAGTCAGTGTGAGGTGTATGTCAAAATGGAAAGGTTAAAAACACATCTGCACTGAACTGCTATTTGGAAAAACAGTGCCTGAGCTGGCAGAGCATGCCCTGACAAAGGGAAAAGGTTAGAAAGTTAAGATGTAAGCCATCTAGTGTGGTGATGTAAGTCACCTAACTATGCATGACAGTACATGCTCCGTCTGTCAATACACAATCATATTGTCTGGATCAGACATTTCACACCCATGATAAGGCTGCTGTATCTCTGTTCCTCTGGCCATATGGCTCTGGAGTGTGAATCAGGTAGAAAAAAATGGCTGCAGGCTTGCTACAGGTTAAGGAAGGAGACAAAGCTTCACCCCTTAATCTTTCATTTTTCTACTGTAAAAATGAGGTCTCACTGGGAGGCTTTTGACAGGTGCACAAACCCTCAAGGAAGGCCAAGGGGCACTGACCCTGCTTTCCCCATTCATGTTCAGACACTGTTCCTCTGCCTAATTGTTGGGATCGAGCACAACACTAAACTGGCAGCCAATATATCCTGTGATAGCTCTGATTGCTCTGGTCATGTGATGAGAAATTTCTGCACTGAACAGCAGAAGAGCAGTGACTACATCCAGAAGGAAGAAGCAGAGAAGTTCTGTTTTGGACTTAGATCAGTGAAGGCACAACGCAAATGCAAGAAAAGCAGTCAAGCATGGACCAGCCTAGAAGAGCAGAGATGGTCAGGAAAAAGGACTGAGATTGCTCAGTGAACAATTTTCAATTTCAGGGAGAAAGATAGAATTTAAATATTTTGTGAGGACGTGACCAAGCTGTGGCTGTATCTTGTGAAAGGCCATGGGATAGGACTGGAGTGGATGACACTTGACTGATGGAGGAGATGTAGGAGATGTTGAGACAATATCACCAGGTCAGCCAGGAGTAGGCATGTAAGAACCTATCTTCCTGAGACAACCATATGTGCCCAGCCTATCCCTAGCAGTCACATCCAATATTGGAAATGATAGATACTGTCAACAGGCATATGGATATCAGCTGGCTGATGTGGCTCCTTGCATCTTGCTCAGAGTCATAAAAAATGAAAAAATGAACTCTACACAATATGAGTGCATGCCCAGGACAAGGAAATTGAGATCAGATTCAGAAGTTGGAAATTATTCACAGAATTATTTTGTTGTTAGTTCCAAAGCTGAACAATCTGTTGCTAGTATGGATTTATCTAAAAAAAGTTACATAACAGCAGATTAGTAAGATTGACTGAAATTCCAGACAGTGCCATACTTACCATGATTTTCAAGCAACCTGAAGGCTTATGGTATTTTGTCTGTTACAGGTTGCTATCTTTACAGGTTTTTAAGTAAGAAAGGAAATTTGAAATGGGTTCTAAAAAGTGGTATGGTTTGATATAGAACAGTAGTTCTTAATTTGTTGTCTATGAGACATCAGGAGGTAGGCTGCAAAGCATTATCAGTTTATTTTCTTTGAAACCCACGCACACATATTCCCACATATTCAGACTGGGAAAACCACCTAGAATTTAGAAACATCCTACAATATATCTCAAGAACTCATTTATTTTAGAAGAAAGCACTGTGCCTATAATAGCCCATTCAACTATTTTTGTAACAATTGCACCCACTGTACTTAAAATTACTTTGTTTTCATATGACCTGGCACAATGACAAAAACCAATGACATATGAGCACAATGGCAAGTGCTTGTCCCAGGAAACTCAAGTATTGTGTTATACACTTCAAGGGTGGGTGGGGAATCTGATTTGAGGGGGGAAGTTTTGCATGCTGACAGGACAGCGTGAGATTGAAAATCTGGTAAAACCTGGTTGCTGGCAAGGGAAGACTGGGAAGGTACAGAACACATTTCAAGTTTTAAGTACAAAATTGGTGGAAGTTTTTGTTAGTTTATTTTGTACACACTTTCCATTTTTAGTTAAAGGTTCATCTGAGATCGGTCTTGTCTATCAAGCAAACACCACTTGTGACATTTCAATGTCACACTGTTGGGGTCTGTGCAC
This sequence comes from Ifrita kowaldi, assembly GCA_013398055.1. Classification (NCBI taxonomy): domain Eukaryota; kingdom Metazoa; phylum Chordata; class Aves; order Passeriformes; family Cinclosomatidae; genus Ifrita; species Ifrita kowaldi. The sequence goes on from VZRS01012136.1 coordinate 475,382, forward strand.
CATGAAATACAGTGCTAATGACTTCAAAAGAGCCTGGCAGGACTCACTTGGCTCTCTGTGGTGAAATTCTCTGCATGTTTATGTGCTCTGCTTGGTACACTGGCCCACTGAGCAGTTGCATGATGTCAGATTTCCTGTCTAGGACTTTACCTTTGTAAAGTTTTGTGTTGTTACGGCTGTGACACACCAAGCTGCAGAAAAAGAATGCTTCTCATCCAAAGAGCTAAATTAAGGGTCCTTGAACTCGTGACTCTCAAGCAGCTGAATTATTTTTGGTTATATCTTTATACCTTGTGAACAGCAGAGTGGAAATTAACAGGATGAAGTCAACTTGCTTTCTGGTTCTCAGGGGAGCCAGGGTGTGAGGCACACTTCACTACTACTGGTAAAACTTGCACAGATTTTTTCATAAAAAGAGTTACAGAAGCAATAGCAACGTGGCCATTACACAGATATTTTGCATTGTTCAGAAAAAACAGGGGGCTTCTGTACTAAATAAGAGAACCTAATTATGATCTACCAATAGTAAATATTAAAAGATAAAGACTTGATCATGTAAATGGGGTATGTGTGTGTGTGTTTGCATTACTGTGAAGATTGCTGGAAGAAAGTCATCATACATCCCTAAATTAGGATCCTTTAGGCCTATCTCATCTCAGATCAGTGAGCCATAAGCCTGCTGAACAGTGTGTCTTCCTCTGTCTGCTCTGTGCATCCCTGTGTGCCTCTGAGACAAAAAGGTGTGCCTCTTTTGGCCACAGCTTGGAGCTCCTTTCAGTTAGCAGTACCAGACATGGGTCACTTCTCTGTCAAAGGGCAGGAGGAGCTACAAGGGGGAGTTGAGACAGATTCGGGGGCAGGAATCCACACTAGACACATGAAGCATCTTGTTTAGTGCTTTGTTACAGAAAAAACTCTGGCATGAGAGGTGCATGGGTGGAGTTGCAAGCCCTTCCTCTGCTGGAAACAGCATCTGGTCATATCTCCAACACACCCTTCCTCCTGCCCTTGGTGCCCGGCAGTGTGGGGACACAAGGGGGCTGCCGCTGCAGGAGAGAGCAGTCCTCTTATGGTGCTTCTGTGGGGAGTTTTCCCTCAAAGGGGAGCCCGTGCTTGTCTTTGCTGGGTGTTTTAAGGATTTCTTTGTGTAGACTTAACAAACATGAGCGTGTGGTTTGGTTCTGCCAGGACGGGCAGAGTTGCTCAGGACTGCGTTAGGAAAATGAATTGTCTGCTAACAGCAGGCAGGGTGTCCTGGCTCCTTAGAAGCTCCTTTCCCTGGAGCCTCTGGGCCTGGCCTTGGTGGTGAGGAGACTATGGCCAGCCAGATATGGGGTAGGGGAGGTGTTACAGACTTGGCTGAGTTGCTCTTGAGTTGACAGTTCCTACTGCTCCTGTTTAAACAAGCATGCTTTAGAAATTGCAGTGCTGTTACCTGGCTTGTGACTCTCCTAAAAGGCAAACAGGCTTGGTAGCAAATGGGACCAAGCAATAAATGGACTTGTACTGTGTGACTTCATGTGGTGACCAGTGACAGGACCAAAGGGAATGGCATGAAGTGTCAGGGGAGGGTTAGGTTGGATATTAGAGAAAAGTTCTTCACCCAGAGGGTGGCTGGGCACTGGAACAGGCTCCCCAGGGAAGTGGTCACAGCACCAGGCCTGACAGAGTTCAAGAAGTGTTTGGACAATGCTCTCGGGCACGTGGTGTGACTCTCGGGGATGGGACTGTGCAGGGATGGGAGTTGGAGTTGATGATCCTTGTGGGTCCCTTGCAACTCAGAATATTCTGTGATTATGTAATTCAAAAGTCAACAAGACAGGGAAAGGAGAGAAGGTGGAGGAGAAAAAAACACAGCAACTCACAGCTTCATTTCAGACATATTTTTCTGTCTACTTCAGTTATACTGGTTCCTGCTTAAATCAGGGCACTCCCATTTTTCATTCTGAATTAATCACTGCAATTCTGAAACAGAAACAATAAAGTGAGGTCTGTCTATGCCACCCAAATCATTATGACAGCACATCTGTGGCTAATGATTGCCAGCAGCATTTGCCTTTTGCCCAACCAGGAATCTTTATCTGCCTCTGTAGGAAGTGGCGTGACTCGTTTTTTTTCTTCAGATGGAAACATTCCAGTCCTCAGCATAAGGTGAGGAGAGTGATTCTTGATCCCTGGGCAGTTGTTTCTAAGGATGCAGGAAGCAAAGAACTATACACAGTTCTGTGAAGGCACATCCCCCCCAGCACTCCACTCCCCCTTCCAAGAAGGATTAATTCAGGCTGTAATGAGTATTCACAAGAAAAGGTTACTGAGATGATCAAGGAGTGAAGATGCTATCTTAAGTGCAGAAATCAGAAAGGCTGTGGCTGTTCAGCCAGGTAATCAGGAGTGGAGGAGGAGAGATGATTCCTGTCTGTAAGTCCTGCATCTGTGTACACATTAGCTGAGAAAGAGAAAGTAATGACACGTGTTGGCACAAAACCTAACACATTTATTTGGGATATATAGGAGTATGTCTAAACTTAAGCAAGAAGTTAAAAGGCTTTTAGCTGTTTTAGGGATGTCTCAGCTGCTGGGCAGCTTTAGAATAAATGCCTTTGCTTTTCTTCCCAAAGTCTACAACAAAGGCATTATCTGTCTTTCCCTGAGAAGGGAGAGCACATGTCCTAAAACATTTCCAGCAAAGACATACACTGGAGCAATTTGTGTTCCCTGACTTCTATTTCTACAAGGTTTCATCTTAGACTGATGCAACAATTTCAAAAATGAAGAAACTGGGTTTTAATCTAGTTTGTTTTCTTCTTGCCTTTTTCCCCCCCCCGACTCTCCATTTCTATACAAGTGCTACAGGTCTCTCTTGAGCTTTCAGGGGTGGAGAGTAATTTCTGCCCTTGCTAAATTGCTGTGGCATCAAACAAAGCAGAGGAAAGGAGACCAGAGGAGCTTTTCTGCAGCATCCCTATCATAACTGCTCGGTCATATCACAGGCAATGTGGTTTTATGGATACAGAAACATCCTTCATGAGTGTAGCATTTCTCCCTGCTTTTGTGTAGTTTAAATGAAGGCTAATGGAAGCATGGATGAGTGTGATGGATTTGCCTGTGAAACTGGGGACAGTGCTTGCAAGCCCAAGCAGTGTTTTCTGTCCATATGTCCCTTTTCATTCAGTGCTGAACAAACTGGTATCTGACGAAAGTGCTGTCCTGCTTTTTGGATGGGACCCAGAACATGAGTAAGGACTCTGTGGTTGCTGAAGTGTTCGAGCTGCGCTGGGAGGGGAAGGGGTACCCATTACAACTGGCTGATATCAATAGCCTGGGGGTGTTTTAATGGAGGATGAAAATGCTGCTGGCATTAGGCTTTGTGCAGGCAAATCTTCCATTCGTACTGGAATAGGGATAAAGACAGCAGCCCGAACGAAGCCACAGGTGGGTAGAGGCACATTTGCCCAGGAGTAGAAGCTCCTCTGAAAAATGTTTTACCTTGAAAGCCACAGTCATGACATAAAGCATCAAGAAATCATCTGTGAAGCCTGGGTTGACACGCTGTACAGCCCACCTGCCCTGCCAGAGCAGTGCCCACCAGAGACCTCCTGCGTGCTCCCAGCTGTCATCCACGGACAGACCCCAGCAGTGTGGCAGACAGCGAGCAGACTTCTGGGCACAGAAATGTCTCTGGTGGACCTGTCCATTCTGCCTGTGATGTCACTCAGTGTCCCAACAAACCTGGTGAGCAGCTGGTTTGTGGTGAAGCCCTTCTCTCATAGGGACAATGCTTCTGTACCGGTCTCCTTCAGAGAGATGACACAATGCCAGATAAATTTTGCTCAGGTTATCATTCCTCATTTTTCAACAGCTGAGAGGCAGATAAGCTCAGCTATTGTTTTTTAAAAAAATTTTGGTTAGAAAAAGGAAGGTTGAAAAGGGAATTTTTTTTTTTTAACCAGGTCTAAAAGTATTCACGATGCTGATGATGACCTGCTGACATCTCAGCTGTAAATAACAGCTATAGTATTTGTTAGCAAAGTCAAACCTTATGAGGAACATCTGAGGGAGCTGAGGTTCTTTAGCCTGGAGAAAAGGAGGCTGGGGGGGAACTCATCACTTTCTACAACTGCCTGAAAGGAGGGTGTAGCTGGGTGGGGGTCAGTCTCTTCTTACTGGTAACAAGTGATAACACAAGAGTAAATCCAGCCTCGAGTTGTACCAGGGGTGGTTTAGATTGGATATTAGGAAAAAATACTTCACTGGAAGGGTTATCAAGCATTGGAACAGGCTGCCCATGGAAATTGTAGAGTCAGCATTCCTGTAGGTATTTAAAAGACATGTACTTGTGGCACTTAGGGACATGGTTTATTGGTGGACTTGGCAGCATCTGCTTTGAACTTGGTGATCCTAAGGGTCTTTTCCAACCTACATGATTCTATGATTCTGTGTTTACTGAGATTTAAAATTAACTAGGAGACATCTCACAAGGTTGTTAAAGCCTATGACAACTTTCTGGGAACAGAGAAGTTCCATTTCTAGAATTTCCTCTTTCTAAAATTTATTTTCATTTTTTTTGCAGCTTTATTCTTTACTGCCAGGGTGGTACTGGTTTCACTACTCTACTTTACCATAGTCCTAACTTTGCCCCCTCCCTCCCCACCTCAGCATCATGGCAGTCTGTTGTATTGTGATGTCCCCTTATCCACTTCTGCTGTCACATTCTGTCACATGAATGGGCTGTTGTGCCACTGCCAAAAATAAATGCTGTGCTGGCTTTTCCTAAATATGTACGGACTCAGCTGGGTCTCCAGGACTTTTTATAGCCCTCCAGCGCAGTCCTATCTTTGGTAGCATCAGCATTTCCATAGCAACTAACTGTGATGTCAAAGCAACTTGGGGTTTTTTTGGTGAGAACAGGCAGGAAGCAATGAACCCTTCATAAGCAAAGATCCAATTTTAATTCAAGTGTCTCTCATAGTGTCTGCCACCACCGCTGTTTATGGTTCTAATCCTAATTATCTCACTGTTACCTTGCTGTCCCCCATCTGTCACACCCACCTGCTGCATGTTCTCTGGTTAGGTCCTGCAGTGTGCCCTTCCTTGCAGGAATGTGTGTGTATTGTTGAGGAGGAAGGTGTTCTCCATCCAAAGCAAGGGGGAGCACTGGCAGGAATGGGAGAGATATAGCAGTAGCATTTATATACAAGCAATTTTTTTTTCTAAACTAAAACTAATGTCATTGGTCAACACCAGCCTTCTCCAGCTTTTTCCAGTGGTGGACATATTTCCAGTGAAATGGGTAGGTTGTAGTGATGTGATCTGAGAATTCTGACTGTAGCTTCCAGGACCTCTTACAGTCAGGTTCTCCAGGGGGAAGAATCACAAATTGATGCGTTACACTGACAGCTTATAAGGGAAGAAAGGGAACAAATGAGCTTCTGAGTCCCAAAGGCTGCTTGCTAACGCTATCTTAAATGAACCCTCAAGACCACAGATTCTGCCTCAGCCTAGTTCACTTGCAGTACTGCCACTTTGCGTGTCCTCTACCCAGAGCACAGCAGTGAACAGTGGGGGATTTAACTTTTAATAGGATCTCTCTGTCTTTATCTGCAGTACTGCATATTCCTTGGACCAAAGATTCACGTGATGGAGACTGCCTTGTGGTATTAAGGATTAAGCCTGGAAGAATTTTGATTTGTAGGGCAGACTTCCCCCCCTGCTGAGGGTGGGAGAAACAACACATTGTGACTTAATGCTGCAAAGAGTAGAATTTATCTACTCAGAGCTTTCCTAGATGTCATCTGTTTTGTGGGACTGATTGTGTTCTTACAGTTTAAGTGAAGATATAAGAGTGATTTTTCTATCCACAGGAGTGAATGAGGTTTACCCAGTTCAGCTTTGGGCAAGGAAGAGTCAGTGTACTCCTCCCTGCCCAACCTGAATCAACAAATAAATGAGTTTACCTCCTCTTTAATTACAGGTAAGTCACCGGCTCATTGGCAGCAGAAAATGCACTGTGGTTTCTCCTGCTTTTAATTCTCGAACATTATTAAACAAACACATACATATAAAACAGAGCTGACAGAGAAAGATGAACTACTGACTCCCTGGCCCTGCAGAGGAGACAAGTTCACACAAAACCTCATCTGCCTTTACTACATGGGAAGACATAGGCAGGGCTCTTACTCATCTATAAATTGCCTTGCAGACTTGCTTCTCCCCCTCTCACAGGCACTGGCTGGTTCCCTGCATCCCCTGGGATCATGTTGTGACATTTCTAGTTCTGGACCTGGGGCTCCTTGGCCCAGGTGAGGCACAGCACAGCTCTGCACAGAAAAGGGACATCTCATCACTTGGTGTCCCAAGGGCACAAGTGCCTCCTACCCTCTGTACCCATCACAGGGTGACAAGAACATCTGCAGCTCCCATCTCATCCCTGTCTGCTGTGCACATGAGCTGTTTGCTGTGCTGAGCTGGCTGCTGGCTCCAGCAGCAGGCAAGGCATTGCTGCACACAGCCAGGGGATCTGCACTGTCCCACCTCAGGCCCCAGCCTCCACTCGTTCACCTTGGTGCAGCCATTAATCCCAAAACCTAAAGATGGCCACAAACCTGGCAGGTATTCAACTAATCACTTAAAAATGAATGCATATAAACTCAGTACCATGGTAGTTCCTCCCATAACATAGCCATCACTGGCTGCAAAATGCTACGGTTACAGTTGCTCATTACAGACATACTGCAAATTACTTCAGTTTTGTCACCATTTTTCAAAAATTCCATCTGTGGCAAAGCTTTTGAACCAGTATGATGACAATAATAATTATTTTAGGGAAAATCAAGCAAGTCAAAACAATGAATACATACTGATACATGTTTTATGACAAAAAAATCCTAGCAGTATATCGATAATACATCATGGCTTTAAAAGTTGTGCTGATGGGGTCTTGTCTTGAGACCTTGCTGTCCCCCCACTTCCATGCCAACAGAGCTGAATAAGCATTTACTATTTCTCAAAATAACACCCAAATGCGTTCATCAGAGGACATGTCTTTTGCTTTTCTTTTTTTCCTTCTTGTCTCTAATGCTTCCTAGAATCTGAACTGCAAGGGTCAATCAGCTCAGATAAGCAGTGTCTCCTCAGGGAAGATAGCCAGGTAGCTCTTCAGTGGGATTTAGGAAAGAAAACACCTGTTGGCACTCAAGCAGCTTTTATTAAACTCCAGCCAGATCTCACCCACTGTGCTGATCTTCTTCACCTGCGAAACTACCAGCAAGATGAGGTAAATCAATGCCCAAGAAAACCTGTATTTCTTCTTGTCTCTAGGTTTGGCATTTCAATGCCAGTAAGAATACCATTAGAAAGTTGGGTTTTCTTTCTATCGTCACAGTGTGATTTCATGCACTCACCAGCACACTCGGGTTTGTAAACTTTGTGCAGAACCTGGTCTTTAGCAGCCCCTCCACATTTTGCTCTTTCAGTTAAGAACTTTGAATTAAATATTCACAGTGTTGAGCAATGAGGAAGAGTTAAAAGCTACAGAAATAACCAAGACCTAAGCAAAACCACCTGCTCCTGCTTTTTTGGTTGCACTGTGATTTTTGCAACTGCTCTGCATTTCATTTTCTGCATGGAGTTTTGTTAGCAACAGTGTTAACAATTGGCCCAGGTCTAGCATTAACTCATGTTAATGAGGGGGGGAAATAATCTGCTTATTGGTAAACCAAGATAAAAGAATGTTGGGATTTAATATGCCTAAACTTTATAGTTCTTCCTCTACAAGAATCAGCTAAACCTGACCAATGCTATCTAGTGAACAGCCTCCTATTTGTATCATGCTAAGAGTACAATATGGGATTGTTGCATGACCTGCATCTGGCTGATGAGTAGCTGGTTGTTTTATGACTGGCTACAAATAATCCTGTCCCCCTATATTTGTAGAGATACAGGAATTTAATTATTTACTCAGCAAAATTTTATTCACTTGTTCAGTTAGCAAAACTGATACAGTTATAAGATTTGATGGCTGTACTGGGTAAAGGCTGCAAGTTTCAGTCCTGAATGTTTGGAAACCTGGAGAGAAAAAGGGGAAAAACATCAATTTGGAAAATGATCCTACCTCTGAGACTATCTCCATGTAAAAAAGAAGGCCATGTTTACTTGTAGTGGCAGCAGAAAGGCAAGTTACAAAGGTAATATAGGTAAAAGAAGAGAGCTCGTGGTGCCCTGGAGGCTACTAGCAAAGGAGGTATCTATGGCTGCTGCACTTGTTACAGGAAGCTGACTGGGAGAAGGAGGGAGTTAGAACAAATGTCTCCAACATCTTCATGAATGTGCCATTTGGTGTTACTGCTATCACCCCTTTTCTCAGCTTGTGCCTAAGTGTCTGTACAACACAGAGCCCAGACACCATTTTTCTGTCCTTTCCCTTGGAAATGCTCGGTGCTGTGCAGACAGATGCTCCAAAGAAGCAGTGTAACAAGCACATCTCCCTCTGCATACCCTGCACCTGGAGGGAAAACAAGCCAGACTCCGTGCAGGATGTGTCTGACACCTGGTTCCTGTGTGGTGCTGATCCTGTGTCCACATTTCCCCTCTGTGGCTCACAGACACTAACACAAGGTGTCTGGGTGTACAACTGTAGTCATGCTTCTGTGTCTTGCCTGAGCTGGGGGAAACAAAGACAGTGAGCTGGCAGTAGCCTTGCTCTTTGTCACTCAGTTTGTTCTTTCTGAGGTGGCAGGGACCCTCTCAGACCCTGCTGAGGTGATGGACAGGGAAGCAAAGAGAGCACGTGGAGGAGCTGAGCCTCCACATGGAAGGTGAAGGTGGAAGGTGTGCTTCTCCTCTCGTTTCTAATCCATGAGGGGCCTGTCTTGATAGCACTGCCTTTTTTTGGGGGAGGTGAGGCCCTTTATGAAACCTTTTCTGAGAAATTGCTCTGCCCATCTATGAGGGGACAGTGTCTGCCTTGCAGCGAGGAACAAGGTACCTCAGTCACAGAGAGCTGATGTGTGACACCAGAGTGTTTATATGCTGCTCATTAAGCAAGGGAGGTTTATCTGCTTTTCGAGCTGCTTTGTTGCATTTAGATTTTTAGTTAAGTTTCCCTAAAATAAGAGGCAGCAGGGCAGGACATACTGTCCTCTGCCTACAACCCTTTTCCAGATGCCAGGATGCCCCAAGGGGCTGAGACACCCAGGAGAACAGGTTCTTCCAGCAAGCTGGGAGAAAAGCATCTTCCTAGTGATTCCAAATGTTAGCATTCAGAAACTGGTCCTGATCTCCCTGCAAGCTCTTTGTGCATGTGCTGTGGGGAGGACTTTCCCTGCTCCCTTCCAGCTTTATAATCCCCTGTGCCTGTTAATAAAAAGAAGCCACAAGACAGGCAGCTGTTGCACTGAAACACAGCAAAAAACTTCCCCAAAAGACAATATTTATCCAAGGCAATGAGGAAGAGCGTCCTTATTTTGCAGAGTTATCCGTTTTGCACCTCTCCATCTTTTACATTTATTTCCAGGCTGCACAAGCCAGTGTGACCTGTCATTGTTTGCTTAGAGGGATTGTTTTGCCTTCCAGCAAAAATACCAGTTATTGCTAATTCTCTTTTACTGCTGAAGAGAGAACTCTGCTTGAGGGAAGCCTGATATTGAAAGCTGTGAGACTCTCCCATCTCTCTGAGGAGCTTCCTCCACACACCTGTATCCATCCTCCTCCTTCCCTGGCTTCCTTTCCTCTGACCCTTTCCTCTGTCTGTTTTACATCCCAAAGAACAGTGGGATGTCACCCATAGATAGGATGTTACCCTACAGATGGGATGTCCTTATAAACCCCCTCCAGACCAGTCTTAGCCCAGGTTGTCCTGCTAAGGTGACCATGGCCTTGCCCTGGCCTCTCTGCATGAGTAGCACTGTAGTTGACAAGGTTTTGGGGTGAGTTTTTCCACCACCCCTGAAATAACCCAGTGATCACACGCTGGAGAATGACAGCAGAATGGCAGTGATGGCAAGACTGATCATGCTGGGTTGGATACAAACGCAAGCTGACAGTCCAGCCACAGGATCAGGGCAGGAAGACATGATGGCTGCGGGTTCGAGCACTTTGAGGTGTGTGAAAGGCATGAAAGAAAATGGTTACTGACTAGAGATGAGCTAGAAGCTCTGAGTGAGGCCTCCATCTTCGTATTACCCACCTTTATTATGGAAGTGCCTGCAGAATTCAACCTTTTTTTGTGGGAGTGGAACCAAGTAAGGAATCCCACCATTCCTTCTGGAGCAGTTCAGAGGTCTCTCCTCAGGAACGCATCCTTGGCCATCCATGAAACCTGGGACAAGCCTGTCTTTTATCGTTTCATCTTGTTTATGCCAGGGCTCCCTTAGGATAAAGACAGTTGCTGCATTTTCTCACCTTCTAAAGGCATTGCTGTGTATGGGGGAACAAGAGAGGAATCTGCCAGTCTGCATCCACAAGGCTGGGCAAAGGGAGGCACAAGACCTTTTCTTGTGGTCCACTGATTGCGAAGGAAAACCCCAGGGAAATCTCTTCCAGCTGCTTTTGCTCACTCGTGGCTTCTAAGCAAGACATTTTGTGGCTCAGGGCACAAGGGAGGTTGGGTATATTCTCCTCGGAGCCCAACCCCACATCAAGCACAAGGAAGGTATTTCCTGATACTGTCTCCCTCTTCACAGCTGAATTCAAGGGCAGATCCAGGGCTTTTCCTCAGCCACTGAGGATGTGGCAGGCTGCCTGCCTAGTAAGACACAAGGTCTCAGGCTGGCTGTCCCTGCTCCAAGCTCTATGGAGCTGCTGACATCCCTGCCTTTTGAATTTTGGACTGAAAAGCTCCAATCCACAGATTGTGAATGACTCAAATGCTCTTCATCAGCAGTTGTTGAATCTTTCCCTTTTACTTTCCAGGAAGGGGGGAGAGACTGATTTATTCACTTTGCTGGGGTGGCAGAGGACAGAAACAAACTGTAAAAAGGAACAGCATATTCCAACATTATTCAAATCCTGAGGTTTACTGCATGCAATCTGCCCTTCCAGGATTTCAGCCCTCTCATGAGTAATATCTTAATTTGCATCCAATTACAAATAAAGTGTGCACCATTTAACTTTCTGAGGGAACTCTGACAAACTGACATGTGAGATGCTCCTCATATCTTAAACTGGTTGCAGAAAGCTACTGCAACTGTGTGTGTGTGTGGTTGTATCATTGCTTTTCAGAGAGCTCAGACTGCTCATCTTCGTCACATGTTCCATGCTGCAAACTTCTCAGGGAGATTTTTGTTTTGTTGGAGAGAGAAAAAAGGGGAAAGGAGAGAGTGAGAAGTCCATTTTTTTAAAGGAATGTCATGCAAACTCCCCTCACTGTGGTGCTGAAATCCTCAGCGAAGGATTAGTTTTATTACTAGTATTTCCTTTTACTATGATGATGATTAGAGGTATCAACGATTTTACTGGGCATGGTGCAAACATTATAAATTGCCTCTCCCAGCCTCTCAAATTACCAATACTCTAACAGTCTGATGTCAGCAAATCTGAAACCATCAAGTGGCTGGGAATTTATTACCCCAGAGAGAAAGACAGAGACCACTGATCACCTCCCCCAACATGCTCAAGCCTTTCACTCAGTCCCCTATGCAGTGTCTTCTTTTCCCTTTAAGAAAACAGAGCAAACCAAAGGTCTATGCCATGACCCAGGATTCTGTAGGTTCTGAGACTCCAGGGATTGTTGGTGGGGAGCTGAGCCTGGTCTGTGGAAGACTTGCAGCAAGTGGTATTTTGCAGCCAGGCAGCCTTCATTTCTGGGTGGGTTCATCTGTCCAGAGCTATCCTGCCAGCCTAGCCTTTTTAAAGCCTTTACTAAACAAATTCCAAAGGGATGCTGCCAGGACACCACAACCAGCACTCCTAAGATTTTTTAAAAATCACTCCACTTCCATTGTTTGAAGGGTTTTTTCTATTTCTGCAATTCTTTTTGCTGAGAGCTGGTGACAGCCATGGAGAGATACATTTGTAAACATGCATAATTCACTCCTGGCTAAGGCCAAGACAATACCCTTTCCTTATCTCAGACAGCAGTTGAATTAATGGTGATGTCAGTCAATGGACTCTTGACTTTGTTGATTCCTCTCCAGCTCAGTCACCAGCCTCCAAGGAGGATGTGGGCTTCAAACTGGTCATGTGGCCAATAGTTTGTACAAAATTTTAGTGTGTCATGCTGATGATTGGCTTTCACAAACAGCCAATTTCCCAGTCCTCCAGTAAAAACCCGCACAAGTCTCAGTTCTTTCCCTGCCTTAGATAATCCAAATTTTAGCCTCTGAGGAGCTGGTAGGCCCAAATTCTGGAGCGAATGCTAATTAAACAGCTGGGTTTCAGCCACACAGGACTGGCAACAAAAGGCAACAGCTGTGTGAAAATTTTTCCCCCTTCAGTGCTGGTGAGCTGAGCAAAACTTATTGCATCCCCTGTTCTCTCCCTCGTGCAGGTGGCTTGCACCATGTGGGCCTTGGGTTTTGACCATGTTGGAGCACAACAAGCGAGGGGGACTGAAGCTGTCCTTCTGACAAGCAAGGAAAGGTGCATCCTCCTCAAACAACTCTATCCCCCTCCTGAGAGGTCAGCTCCCCATGGAAAAAGGGGATGTACTCTTTTGGGTGATGGGGAAGGCTTAAATTGGTTGAGAAAAGGGGGCCTGAAATCTTGTCTTTTTTTTTTTTT
>VZRS01012136.1:488139-517790 GCA_013398055.1 Ifrita kowaldi
GAGAAATGAAGTATTTTCTCCTCAGCTTGGTCTTTTTTTCATTACCAAGAAAGCCAAGTACCACCTGGCTTTTCCTCTGAAGTGAGGCAGAAATGAGTGAGTTAATACCATTGTAACATCACAGATGCCAAGAGAATTCATTTGAAGGGGACTGATGAGAAAAAAAGACACTTAAAACCATATTTTCTTTTGTCAACACTTAATCAATTCATATTTTCGACAAAGAGCTGGGAGAATAGACTCTGAAAAGAGGTCACAAGCCATCCAGAACCACGGGGGATCTCCCACCACTCTTGCTGTGCCTGTAAGATCCATGTGCCTTGGTTACTTGGTCATTTTATCTGGGTGTTGCAGCTGGAGCATCTCAGAGAGGTCTGAGGCTGTTAGCCTCAAGGATGCCCTAGTGAAGCCAGAGTCAGTTCAAACACCCCCTGCTATTTCCACTCTTGTGAAGTGTCCCTTATCAAGCAGTGTGGGTCCCCAGCGCCCAGTCCTTCTCCCATAGCATCCCATTTCTGACTGACAGACAAATCTTGCTGTAGTTTCAGCTGCAGGCCTCTCCTCCCCCTCAGGGGCCTGTTGCTCTCATAAACTACCCTGGCTTTGCTCTTGTGTCCTGGGCTTTGAGCCTGACACTCACTGGTTGCTTAAAAGCCTTCTGCCTACTCCTACAATGTATATCAGGATAGGACTGAGGGCCAAGGATGAAAATGTAAATGGGGCTCCTGGGTCCATGGGCAGAGGTTGTGTGTGGGGGTTGGTTGGATCAATTAATGGATGTCACTCTCTATTGCTAATTGAAAGGAGGTTGTAGGAAGCTGGGGGTCAGTCTCTTCTCCCTGGTAACCAGCAACAGGACGAGAGGAAATGGCCTAGAGTTGTACAGGGGAAGTTTAAATTAGGTATTAGGAAAAATTTCTTCACTGAAAGGGTGGTCAGGTGTTGAAAGAGACTGCCCAGGGAAGACTTGGAATCATCATCCCTGGAAGTGTTCAAAAGGCATGTGGATGTGGCAACTGGGGATATGTGGTGATTAGTGGAGAACATGGCAGTTGCTGGGTGAATGGTCGGACTTCACAATCTTAGATGTCTTCTCCACCCTTACTGATTCTGTGTCCTCCAGGACCTGACACAGCTGCAAATGAGCAGCTGTAAAAGTTGTGAGTGAGTCTTGGGTACAGTGAGAGCCTCCAAGTCACCTGTGTCTGGCATGGGCAATTGCAGACATGGGAAGAAGAGCCTAAGAACAGATCAAGCCCAGAGTGTGAGGGTTTTCACAGCCTCTACCAATGTATGGTTTCTGTATTTATGGTGGCTTTGTCTGCCCTGAATCTGTCCAGTCTTTCCTGTCCAGCATCCAACACATCCTGCTGTGGGCAGTTCTGCAGTGTCACCACACATCATGGGAAAAGCTCCTGTTCCCCCTGAACATTATGAATTGCTGTCTCTTGCCTTCGTTTGAGTTCTCTGAGCTTTTTAATCAGAGGAGGCAGAAGTTAGTTATCTTTGCTAATTTCTTTCATGCCATCTGAACTAATGATTTCATGTCAATGGGCACAGAATGGCTGAAGGCTGCAAACTCTGTGTGCTCTAACGTGTCAGCAAAGATGCAGTGGATTGGTAGCAGACTCTGTGTCTTCTCTCTGCCTTTGAATGAGCTGATTTTAGTAACTCGATGGTATAGAGGGAAAGGATTGGAGGTACCCAGGCAGATGCTTCTCTCTAGGCTTGCAACTACTAGACTCTTTCAAGAGCTAACAGTACTGTGAAACCATGGCCTCTCTTGCCTTATCCCAGTCTGGCTGGTTGCCAGGCCAGCTAGACAGATGGAATCCCATTGCATCTCATTGCTTGCTGCAACCTGATGCTGAAAAATGCACTTTTCCCATCCATGTTCTTGTGTGCCACTATAGCTGCCCTATGGAAATTCAGTTTGAGACAGGGAGTGACATTCAGCTGTGCTCTTATCTCCTCCACAAAAATTAGTATTTCTTTACATGTTTGCTTTTTTAAAAAAGTCAGGACCTTGGGAAAACAATCCGTCCTGTCCCTAAAATACTGGGATATACAAACACTGAGACCTTGGTCTCAGTGTTAAAGGTCACTGGAATAAGCTGCACCTCTCTGCTCTCTCTCTAACTGCTTATCCTTTCAATTCTACCCTTCAACTCTGAATGTGTCCCTGGATATTATTCCTTCAGACAGCCAGTCCCCAGCAGCTTAGAGGATACTCCTGCCTGCACAAGAGCAGCTGGATCTCCTCTGCATGCCTGCAAGGCTAAAACCCGCTGATTATTTCATGGGAGAAGCTGGGAGGGAGAGACCCGGATAGCCAGAGCAGAATAGCTTAACTCCTACACTGCTGGATCTCTTACCCCACTGTTGTGCTGGTGGTCTGGCAGAGTGTGTGCAGGTTGGGACACACCCACGTGCTGTCTGGATGCTCTCACTTTTGAAAGAATGGTTGGCAGGAGGAAAGGAGGTGAGGTGGTACAAAGCAGCAGGCAGAGAAATGCAGTGTCAAAATAACACAGCACCTGCAGGTTTCCAGGAGAGACGGCAGAGAGGAGCAGGGAGATGCTGCTGCATTTCTTGATGAGGGGAAGCAACACCAGGGCTGGGTATCCTTTCTGAAACGGTCATGTTGTAGTCATGCCAGGCTTTTTCTCACCTGGAATCATCTTCTACTTGCAGAGGCAGCAACATCATTGCTCTTAAAGGGTCAGGCTGGTATTGAGAGTGAGCCAAAGAAACCATCCTTTGAGGAGGGCCCCTGGGTGCCCTGCAGATGGTGAGGACAACCAGTAGCCTGTAGTGAGTGAGGAGAAGTGGGCAGGTGGTGGCACAGTTCCTTAGAAGAAAAGCCCCTCTGTTCTCTCCCTCAAAGCCTCCTCCAGCAGCTGGAACCTTCAGTCCTCTCCAGAGCTCTGCCTGATCCAGAGGCCTTTGCCAGGCCTGCCTTGCTTTGGTGAGCAGGAAAATCCCTCGGGGAGAATTTGCTTTTTTACTCCTTCAGCTTGGCTGTCTGCTGGGCTTTGTTCCATCCTCAGCCCCAGCCACTATGCAGCTCCAAGTTGGACCCCATTCCTTCCTTCCCCACCCCTTGCAGCACTATCCTCCAGCTGTGCCTTTGCCAGAGTGCGAGTGCAGGCTCTCAAAAATGGCCCTGACGCTTTGCAAGGATACTCGGGGATTATTTGCAGTGCCCTCTCTGTCTAGATCACTCTGGTTCTTGCTCCCAAATACTCCCGTTTGCTGCTGTTCACCACCACTTGAGTGCAGCTAGTGTGTGTGCATGTGAGCTCTTAGGTGTACCCCAAGTAAGGAAAAGCAGTCCTACATTCTGTTTGCAAATGGGGACTCTCCAACCCCCCTGCGCTTCTCTCCCTCCCCAGGGACAGCCCTACTGCTCCTCCCATACACGGAGGGAAGGCTGCCTTGCTGGGCACAGCCACGTCCCTGCAGGACAGGGGAGGATGAGCTGCAGATCCCTCAGCAGCGTTCCCTCCTCCTCCCCTGCCTGTAGTGCTGGGGAGCAGCATCAGCCTGACGGAGCTTTGAGCCGAGCTGTCACAATGTGAGTGGGAAGTGGCAGCACAAAGGGACTCTCAGCCCGCATGGATCTGCCCACCCTCCTGCCTCCTCGCTCCCTTCATGCCCAGGCTGTGGCTTGCTTCCTGCAGCCATTGGCAGGAGGAAGGTGGAGAGAGACGGATGCAGAGGGCGCAGTGCCCCACAGTGTGTGTTGTGTGACCCCCACACCCCAAGAGCCTCAGAGCCGCAGCTGCTCCGTGCTGCTGGGACCACGAGCATGTTTTATGCGATGGCTCTGGGTTGAAGCCAGCTTGGTATTGGGGTGTGACACATTGAGGAGAAATGTGTCCTTGGGATAACACCCCACAACGGATATTACAACGCCACTTGCGCCTCCTAGAAGAGAAGTTTCAGCATGTCTCAGTCAGATCTCTCTGCCGTCCACTTCATCCCGAGTTCGCTGCACTTGGTGGAAGCAGTTCAGTCAGCATTGGATTGGATCTGTGTCAGCAGGGAACAGCGAAGCCTGCCAGCTGAGGTGGGAGATGCCAGCAAACCAGTGGCGCCCTCTCCTGCCTTATCCTTCCTTTTCGGTTTGCAGCCAAGTCCTCCCTGCCTTTACAGGGTTCTGTGGGATAAAATACCGCTGTCTCTCTAAGCAAAACTTAGCGCATCCTCCTGGAGACCTCTTCTTTCACAGCAGTTTGCAAGCCACCACTCTTACGTACGGTTTGGCGTCTTTCTCCCTTCTGCCTCTCATTTCCATCTAACAGTCTTTAAAATCGTGCAGACTCATTTATTTCCTTTGTTGTGCGTTCCTGACGAGAGATTTCCTGACTCCTAGTTTGGATTGAGGTCTGAGCAGATCCTGCGCTCACCTATCCTGCCCCAGCAGTCCTGATGGTGGCAGCTGGGCTCTTTCTACCTGCAGCACACCCTGGGCTTTGTTTGCAGCTGCCTACTACCTGGAACTATACAAATCAACACTGGTGTGCAATGGAAAGGGAGAGGTCTGATTCCTTTGGTACGGGGCTTGCAATTCCACCAGTGGGGCCCTGCAGCAATGAATCAGCCTCAGACTGACACAAATAGACCTCTGCCCTGCAAACTCAGGTGTAAGAAGTGAATTTTCAAGGTGATTTTTAATCTATATAAACACCATTTAAGACTGTATTAATTATTTCACAGCAAGTGATCACATTTAAAGGGGAGAGAAGACATTTTGTCATTGACTGTAGTAGTTATAAAATGAGAATGTGCTGCAGGCTGGGAGGCCGAGGTTGTTTTATAGAGGCTGGGGAGCTACCTTTCCACCCAGATCTCATGAACGCTCTGCAGTGAAAAAACATGCACTTTACTCTGCATATAATTCCCCCGTAAGGTGCCTCTCTGTTTAGGCAGAGTTTTCCAGCAGTCAGTTGTCCTTCCTAACCTTGGCTGCAACCCAAGATGCCCAGAAAGTTGTCTCATGCTGTGGCTATTGCCATTAATGAAAACTTCCAGCTTAAGAGGGGGTGTCAATATCTGTAACATGGTACTAAAGGCAGTGGTTCCAGTAGCAAATGATGAAGCCTAAGAAAACTCTGCAGGCTTGAGATCATGGGAAATACAGGAATCTCTGACCTTGTATAGTCTGCACACTTTTTTTTTTGCCAGCTGATGCTAAATCTACATTTGCTTTGAACAGCAAAGAGGGGAGAGGTTGGCTGGCAAAGGGTGAAGTCAGGACGTCCACTGATCTGTCTGTGTCCTTGCTCTGAAGTTTGACAGTGCTGTTGGAGACCTTCAAGCCATTCTGTTTTCCTTTGGCAGCCACTGCAGTCCAGCCCTGAGGGAGGACCTTGCTAGCTGATTTGGAATGTGGTTTTATTGCATTGATGCTGACTCAGATGGTTTACAAGGGTAAATTCTGAACCTCATCTACCTGCTACTGTTTCCTTAGATGTCTGGGGAGTCAGAGCATGGAAACAGACCATCTGTCATCCCCAAATCAAAAGAAATATTTGAAAAGTTCACTTGGAAATAGAAATGTTCATAGGCTAGGGGTCAAATCTGGGACTCTCTTACACTTGAATAACCCCATATGGAATGGTATTGGCAGGAGCCAGCACCCTCTAGGGCATACAGACATGCTGCATTACGCATCTGAAATGCATGGCTGTGCATGAAGACTGCCAGAGTCAGGAAGAAACAGCTGCAAAAGAAGCACCAGATTTTGATGTAATATGTACTGCCTTCCATTGGATCAGAAACAAAACCCGTGGGGAAGAGGGAGAGCTGTCCATTCAGGCAACCTAGCTTTCTGTGGTAAAATGGTCACTCCTCCTGCCAGTCTTCAGCACGGGATTAGATCCCCTCAGCTAGATAACAACCCCACAACCTACACCCCAGGGGCACCCACCCAGGACACAAGCTGCAAGGACATAGTAAAATTTGGAAATCCCTGTTGGATTTGGGGCTTTTAGCCCTGCTATGTCACTGTGAGCCCAGGAATTGTCAAGGAGTGCCAATATTTTATAATAAAAGTTGTGGATGACCAAGAGGGCGTTAATTACGTATCAATTCCCTCTGCTCTGCTCGACCATTGAAAGTTGTTGGATACAGAAAGAGTGATACAAGGCTGAGCTCAGCTGTCACTCAGTGGTGAAGAAGGGCTGGTGCCCTTTGGCAGTGGCAGTGGAACAAATAGGTTGGGAGGAGGTGTTCTACTTGCCCAGTGAGAATCTGGCTGGAGATTCAAGAAGTGGCTTTAAGGTTCAGATTCCTCAAGGGGGAGTAAAGCTGGGGGACGGAAAGTGACCATAAGCATAATATACGCTAGTTCAACGTTAAACATCTTGAAATACTATGGGTTTGTTTTTCCTAAAAACAGCACTCTGCTGGTTACTGTAGGCTACAAGGTGTGCTTGTTCTGAGGCTTTTTTCTCTGATCCTAAGAATTGTAAATCTGTATTATTGCTAGTGGTTGAAAGCTCAGGTATCTAAATCACTATTAAGAAACTGGAAATACACAATCTGAAAGCCCTATTTCATGACTGCAAAACAGCCAGAGTTGACAATGCTGCAGATAACTCAGGTCCAAAGCATCTGAGTTAATTTCCAAAGGTTCCTCTCCTGCATTTCCCCCTCCTAAAGGCTCCTGACTCCTCTGATGAGGGTAATCTTGATTAATAATGCAGAGGTGTGTGAGAAGGCAAAAGCAGCATCAATCCCTAGAGGCAGTTCAATAAAGCAGCAAATGGTTTTCTCGTGAGGTGTGTATTTATCCTGATGGTGCTTTGATAAGACAGATGAAAAGCTAGGTAGGAAGGCTGGTTCTGGTGACTCCTGGAGCAAAAGGCATCTTGTATGGCTCCCTTCTGCCTCAGGACAGATTATAGGCTTTGTGTCTCCTCAGCAAAAGTCCTGATGACATCCTGGCTCCTTACAGTCTCAGCTCCTCAGAACTCAGCAACAGAGAACACAAGCTTTCTGTGCCATGGGCCCCAGCTACTCCTGAGAGTACGACTTTAAACTTCACTTCAAGGGGGAGCCAGAGCAGCAAATATGTAGTCGAGGATTAAAAAGAAGTGTTTGGAATGGGAACCTCTTCTGTGTCAGTTCTGTGGCTGCTTTACCAGAGTGGCACAACGTGCATGGAGAGGCCTGGGCTTAGCAGACACGGTTTAAATGCTCTTGCTATGGTAATTTATATAAAATACACGATATCCTATGGGATGAAATGATGTCCTGATTAGCTCACTCCCCTTTTTTCTCTTCACATTGCTCAGATGTGTTTCAGTGCTGGTAGAGGCAGTGGTGCAGTAATACAGGTTCTCAATGTGGATGAAATGGCAGTGCTCCATTCCCTTCAGAAAATCAGCCCATCTTCTCACACACAGGTCTAGACTAGGATTCTCCTATTCCCTCCTGTCCTGAACAAACCCTTGAACCACCGCCAATGTAACTCTGCTCTGTCTTCCTGCCTCTTACTGGCAGGAGCTGGTCCAACCAGCCACCATTCAACACCCTCCTGACACACCTGTACAGACAGTGCTGCTGCTCTTGGCTCCTCGAAACCATGCTGGGAGGTCATTATTCCAAGGCCTTTTTGACTCTGGGCTCTACCACCAGCTTTAAGATTGCAGCCCACTTCCAGGGCTGGGAATAAATGGGCCGTGTATGTGTTTGTCAGTACTGGGTATGTGGCCTGCAGCAATGCATGCAGGCAAAATGGAAATTTGTGAGAAGCAACATTAGCAGAATGTCCAGAGGGACAGACTCTGATGGCATACATGCACCTCCACACCCAGACAGGTACCCTCAGTGCATGCAGTAACGACCAGCTCAAATGAAACTTAACATTAACGAAAAGGAAAAAAGCAGCTCGACAACTCAAACCCGTGGCAAAATGAAACCAATGTGAAAGCACATCTGCAAAAAATATGGCAAATTAACAACCTTACTCATTAACAAATTCTCTTGTGATGAGTAATGTCTGCTGGCACCTAGCAAGCAGTCAACCTCAAGCTAGCAGAAGTCAGGAAGGATGTTGAATAATCCTGTTTTTTGCAGAGACATCATCAGGTGATCATTCTGGAGGCATGTGTCTTCCCTGGCTCTTTTAGAGGCTCTAGCCCTTTCAAAGGGAAGGCTGCAAACTGTGATTGCAACCCATGGATATGATCCCTGAAATGTAGATATTTCTTTCAAGTGTGCTGGCCCTCTTTTGCAGGAACTCCAGTTTTCACTTCCCCTTCTGCTCTCCAACCTATTAAACCAGAGATAATATGTTGCTGTAGGTAAGTTAAACTACTAAAAGTGGTTTGTGATCTGCTAGAAACATAGGAAGTTTTTTCCTAGGAAGCCTTTTGGGTAAGTGTGTGAACTGCCCAAAGTATTGCCTAACTTGCTTGGGCTGCTGCAGGTTTGACGTGGCTTTGGTGATGTAGGGAAAAACAGTGGCTGCGTGCAGCCATTAACGAATGAAGGGCCACAGACCTCCCTCATTCAGCTCGGGGGCCAGCAATGGCAGATTTTTTCACTGTGTTATGTTGTTGCTCAATGAGTTGTGCAACCACTCAGGGTTTAGAAGGACTGCACCCACTACCTTATTAATTCAAATAGCATGCTGCCAGCCTCAGATAAAGGGGAACTAAGGACCTCCTGCAGTGTCAGGGGTTTGTTTGCATTGTTTTCCATGCCAACAACTGTGAACATCTTCCCTGGAGTGAAGAAACTTCTTCTAGTTGGGCTCATTCTGATGACAAAACAAGTGGAGGAGTGGCATGTGGCCATATTGCTTCATACTGATAGACAAAAAAAGGCCTGTAAGGGTTTTTCTTTTCTGATGTGATTATGCTTTTTTTTCCCCCTATGCTGTTGCAATATCAGGGATGTTGAGTCCTCTCTTTCTCACTTGTGATGGAATACTTGTAAACTACTGAAGAGGTGCCTAACACAGAGATATGACTCATGACTTTGCATCTGATTGCCAGTTGCCAGCCCTGAATAATTCCCAGGTTCCTTTTCCTGTGCTCCTCCTATAAACAGCTCTCCAGGGTACACATATCTTTGATAGGAGCTCCCAAGCCACCTGCTCTCTCCTCACCTGCTGTTCTTTTTCTCTTGGCATGAAATGTCTGGCTAAGGTTTCTGTCCCGAAGGACCTAACAGCTGCTGAACTGGGTTATTATCCATGGATAAAGGAGCTAGGGAAACAGAGAGACCAATAACTTAGCTCCAGTTTTTTCCTCTCCAAGAAAGGAACATTCGTGAGAGTGAAAGGCAAGAAAAGAAGCTTTGTTTGAATTGTCAGCTTTGTGTTGTGTCTCCCCTTCCCTCAAGAGTGATCAATCTACATGGCTTCTGCCAGCCCAAAACTAATTCTTAGTACCCAGCAAAACAGAGTTTTCCCCCTGCACTAACAGTTAACTCACCCCAAAGTTGTATTAGCTAGTTGTGCTAAGTCTTTTGCAAGGCACCATATATCTGTATTCAGCTTGTGTTTCTCACATTCACCATATCCCTATCCAAGATGCAGCCTGTGCTTTTCTCTCCTCTACAACACCTCTTGTCAGCTTGGGATGAAACTCTTACTTATTGGAGTTTGTCCTTCCACGTTATTGTACTGAAAAGCACTCAGACTGGATAGGCCTATGGCCAAGTGATCCAGCCCACGCCATATGACTGATGGTGGTAGATACTCCTCTGGAGCCTGTAAGCAGTTGTGCAGAGTTAAACCACCTGGAAGTATTGTGCTGCCCTTAGGCACAGCTGTCAGAGAGTACAGTGTGATTATTTCTGTTATTGGTATCCTTTTCTTCCCTCTCTGTCCTCTTTCTTCTTACAAGAACACCAGATTTAGTCTGGCTACCACAATGCACCCATTGCAATGAGACCTGGTGGAATTTGGTGTAAGGCTATTTCTCAGGGAGCCATTCAAGAGCTCCTGCTTAAACTCTCTTTTTCCCTCCCCTTCCATAATAGAACACCCTTACTTCTCCTTGTAGTGGCTTCCCTCTCTCATCTAGCAAGTACCCTTTGAGCCAATTTGCATTGCTGGAGAGTAAGCCTGAACCACAAGAGTTTCCACACTTCTGATTTGGGAAATAGAGATTACAAAAGGGGTCAGCCCAGAGCAACAAGCAGGAAAGTTTAGCTGTTGACTAGATCAGTGGTCTCCAAAGTGGGGTGCATGCACCCCACAGGGTGCACAAGACTATTCAAAACTTTTTAACTGATAGTGGTATGCAAGATCAAAAACATCTGGAGACCATGGATCTACATTTACCACAACACACCTCCCCTTCCATGCTGTTCTGTCTGGAGGGTCTTAACTCTACATTTATGTCCAAGGAGCCAATAGGATCAGCCATTGCAAGGGCACTTTAAACCTGGCTATGGACAGAAAGACCTGAGAGACAGGATGGCCACATGAAAAAGAGATGACCAGGGAGAGATCTCTGATGACTGGGTTTCTACATATACACAAGACAGAGGCAATTATCTGCCCTGTGGACAAGCAGATCTCCAAGGGCTGGCATGAGTCAATGTTTGCCAAGTTGTCGTTTTCTGTTTTCAAGGTGATTCTCTGAAGACCTGAACATGAATGCTGACAGATGGTGATCTCTGGTAGAGTGAATGTGAGTATAACAACACACATTTTAATACCATTTAGAAAGCAACACTTATGCTTATAAAGAGCAACAGACATTTTGCCCCATTAATATGGACATTTGCATATTTGTAGTTTGCTGTTGTGTTAGGCAGTACCACATTCTGCATTCAAAT
Source organism: Ifrita kowaldi (assembly GCA_013398055.1). Taxonomy (NCBI): domain Eukaryota; kingdom Metazoa; phylum Chordata; class Aves; order Passeriformes; family Cinclosomatidae; genus Ifrita; species Ifrita kowaldi. The sequence goes on from VZRS01012136.1 coordinate 498,946, forward strand.
CAAGTCTGTCATCTTAATGAAAGTAAAAGATGTGAAGCCAAAGAAGACATATATCTGTCCACTGATGATTGAGGGACACGGATGTGTACTTTAGTGTGTATATTTTTTGGAAACATTTCTACTTCTTCTACCATTATCAGGTGTGTGGTTTCAGGGTAAGAAAATAGCATCTTTTCAGATTTGAGCAGCTGGGTGCCACCTCTAAACAACTGACATTTTGAAATGATTAGCACTAGGTTTCAGAGTTAAATGACCAAATTGTAAGGATGGAGGCAGTGCACACCTCCTGTCATTTTGAGAGAGGCAGAAGAGACACTGCTATGACCAGAGGTTGTACTGTAGCTGTAAGATCAAGCACCTGGAAGTCCATTGAAAAGCACTTTGCTAGTTCTGAAGGCATCACTATGGAGCAAAGGGGCAGAAGGACACACCAAGCTGAAGGAAAGGTAACAGAAGCAGTAGCTGGTGACAGTGTCTTGTTCTGCACTGTTTGTATGAAGTGATTTTGGGAATGTAGGTATGAATGGAGGCCCATTTTCTGTGTCTCCAGCAGCCTGGGGAACCTCGCAAGCAGCACAGGTTGAAATCTGAAACTCAGCTTGTTTCGGAACTGTTGCAGAGTGGTGGTGGGACAGGCACACAACATCCCATCTTGCCTCAGAAATGTGCAACAGTTGGTGGGGCACTGAGCAAGGCTCCCCTGCCAGCCTGCTCCCACATTACCCTGCCCCCTTGGACAGCCTCCAAGTATTTATTAGCAACTGCTCTGTGGACATGTGCAGGAGATCTGGTGCCACAGGAGGAGACGGTCTGTTACCGAAGAAGCATGAGGGTGGGCTTGTATCAAAGACATTCATTTTGGCTGACAGGATGGCAATAGGTTAATCAAGCAGAAAAAGCAGTGAGCAGAAGATGCTTTAACCCTTTTCTGCTTCCTCGCATGCTCTGGAAAGGGGAATCAGGCCTTAAGCCACCCTCAGATGTGTGCGTGCACTTCCTTGTCCAGCCTGCTTTCCAGGCTTTCAGTCTAATGCCCCACTGGTGTTCAGGCTATCTCTGCTATCTCCTTCCACCACCCCACTCCTTCTTTGAGGCTTTTTGGCAGTCCTGAGTCATGGCTGGGAAAGCCACAGTGTCCTGTGCGGGCTGGGGAGGAAACCCTCACATGACACCTTTAGTGGTCAGCTCTCAGCCTACTAAAGAGATGATTATTTAGGAAACTAAGCACCAGAAAGTATGCTAATGCTTAACTGCCCTCTCTTGCCCTGTCTGTACCTGATCTCAGGAGGAGACTGGCACCATGCATTGTTGTCCTCCAGCCCCTGGGGACACTACATGGACACCTGTTTAAAAAGATGTGGGCGTTCATGCACATGCTGTATCATTAGAGCAGCTACCCTGTTCTTCCATCAGAGTTTCTACTATTTTGACTTGTGGTTTGTGTGGGGTGATTTTTTTTTTCAACAAAATCTACAGGTACAGACTGTGATGGCTTGGTAATAATACAGTGCCTCTTTCTATGGAGGGATGCCTCAGAATTTGTGTGAATCCCATCAAAAGGCTTTATCTTAAAATAACTAGCTTTTTTCTTTTGTAGCACAACAAACCAAAGCCACATCTGCTCCACACTGAGTTCATTTGTGCAGGCTCCTGATCACCTCACATTTTAATATCGCAGCTATAAACCCTGGAGAGGAAAGGTGGTGCCACCAGACACAAGGCTGACTGCAACACTGTGAGGCATTGCTTTAATGATCTTTGTTTCTTTGAGTTATTCAAATAGCTACAGCCTCTTCCTTCTGTGCCTGTCTAAGGCCAGAAGGCTGGTGGCTCAATGGAGGCTGCTGTTAAGGTGGCAAGTAGAGAGAAGATGATGGAAAACTCATTGGCAAATCCATTGCTTGCACACACACAAGCTGAAAATAAAGCAAAAAAACATTAACAGCAACATTTTCCAAGCATTCAGCCAGTTCTGGCTTCACCTGTACATAAGCTTCAGATGTACTTGGCATCGGATCAAGATCCTGGTTTGTGGTGTGAGGAGGGAGGGAGGGAGGAGGAGGACTGAAGCAGGAACTCCTATATTTGACTTAAATATGTTGCACTCAAAATCAGGTGTGGTGCAGTCTGCCATCTATTCAAGCATTTCAGCTTGACTCTTTATTATTGATGATCTTTTCCAGCAAGAAAACCCCTGCTTTCAGCATAAAGGATATAGGCTCAACTTGCAGGTTATTATTTATATGCACTCCTAATCCCTCAAGTTAAAAATCCTCCTGGCATAGCTCTAGGCAAAGATGGGATTTCGTAACTACTGTCATTATTACTTCTTTATTTTTTTCTTTTCAGAAGGGCGGTTTCCTGTTCTCTGCCACCCCACCCAAACCCCCACTTTTCCCACTGTATGGATTCTTGCTTATGTTGCTTTTCCAGCATTACTGTCTGAAGGGGTCACTTCTTGTTCCCAGATACATTCTTTGCACCAGCTTGGGCTGTTCTGCGAAAAAGGAAGCAGCCAGTGCAAAGCATTCCAGCATGAATCAGAAATCCTTATGGATGAGCTAAACAGAGCGGAGCAGAAACCAGGTCAACAGCAGCTCTCATGAGAATTTAGCTATATCCCTGGAGTGGCCATTCTGATCTGTCCTCCCAGCCCTTCTACTTCCCTGTACAGTAACACCTGTGCCAGGAGGGGCGTGCATCAAATCTTTGTGTGGACAAGGCAGGCTGTACTGACCAGCCACAGCATGTTTCACTTTTCCTTAGGAAAAATTCATCAGTTAACTTACTGGAAGTGTTTTCCACCCCCATTAGTGAAGACAAAGCCTGTCTGCTCTCCTACAGAATGGTGTTTTGCGTGTGAGGACCAGCTCTTGTTTGCGTCTGTACAATAAGCATCAGACAAATCCCACATCTCTCTCAACACGAACATTACAAACCAGAAGCAGAACACACCACATTCTCCCCCTTGTGGTGATGCTGGAGTCTCTGCGTCACAAGAAATCCAAATGCTAGGACAGCCAGCAAGCCTGGATTTGGACGCTTGGGAATCGGAATGAATTCATCTGGCAAGATCCAGTCCTGGTTTATTATATAACCCTACAGGATGTGTAGGTATAGGATGGTGGCATTGCCTGCCGAAGTGTGTACCAGGCCACATAAATGGAGCACAGCTGCCAACTGCAGCCCAGAGGGGAGCTACAACAGCACTCCCATCCAGACTTCACAACATCTTCCACGGATCAAGCGTGCATTTGGGCTTGGCTGAGAGATTTTCCTGGCTGCACTGTGTTGGCAGGGCAAAATGGTGGGGCTAGAAACTTCTCAAGAGCTTCTTTCTGTCTTGTGCATGACCCCAAAGCAATTTTAACAGTTTTCTGACACCCCCTTTCTGCCCTACCTCTTGTGCAGTTTGTGGCTCTCTTTGGTCCCAGGTTCTCTCCATTTTCAGCCAGACTTAGTTAAAAGAGGGAAGAGACAGAAAGACAGCGAAGTAAAGACAGCTGAATGCAGGGCATTGCAACACATTGCCCCACGATGTCAGCTACAACACCCATCTGACAATGCACTGCTAGGAATATCCTTCAGGCTGCTTCTGCGAGGAGGTAATGGATATTTAACCCGTGCTTCAGAGATTCCCATGGCTTCCGAGAGGAAGGACTTCTGGCAGAGTGTGATATGCATTTTTCATGGCAAAGCTGCAGTAACATGGTGCCAGTGGCACAGCTCTAGGAGTTTGAACATAAACAGGAGCATCCTGATGGGTCCCGAGTAACGTTATATCTGTGGTTGTAATGTTCTGCGGATGCACGGAGAAGATAACTTGTAGCTGTTTGCATGCATTTAGTGCCTTACAGTAATTAGAAATCCAGTCAATTTGATGGTGTCTCCTTGTGACTTTACTTTGGTGTATATTGTTAAAATTAAATTACATGAGAATCTTGGCTTTAAAATAAGTTTAAAAAGAGCATTTGGGATTTATTTATGAAATTTGACTTTTAAGTGACTACTATCAGTGGATGGGAACCCCTCTGCTCAAATATGAGGAGTAAATCTCAGTGAAATTTAGGTAAGTTTATCTACATTATCACTTTTAAGGGCACTTATTTCACATTTCCATATGTTTTCTCACATACACCAAAGCCAATTTAAAATTATAGTCAAGATTTGTATGCAGTATCTTGCTTGAGGAAGCTAGAATGCTCTGAAAAGACTCAGAAATTACAAGAGCTGGCCAGACTCATGATTTGGTGGGACTGAATTCATCCTGGGAAAGATGCAGGATCAGAAAGAAATCCAAATCCTTTCAAGATGGTCATACCAAAGCAAGCCATTGTACACTTGGCTGCTGGAGAACAAGGCCTCTCTTTCCCCAACTAAAATGTCTCTTCTGTCAGCCGAGGAAAACCAGTGCTCCTGCAGTCTGTGCTGCCTTAGTTGCACAGAGCAATAGTGCCTATTCCAGCATTGATATTTTGCAGAGAATATAATTCCCAAGGAATGTATTTCCTTATCACACCACTGTCTTTAAAAATAAAAGTCCAAAGAATCATCATGGAATTTTTTTTTTACAATGTGATTTTCATTAGTAATTTATTCAGTCTAGCAGATGCCAGCATGCAAACTATGCAAAGAGCAAATCTCTTCCTCCAAGTGTAAATATTTATAGATCATATTAAATGGTATTTAGTACTGTGCAAACATATTGTCAACAGTTCTAGCCAGATTCTTCCCTAATTGCAGCCTGAGAGTTGGCACAGGCATGTCCTCCATGAGAAGATGGTTATCAGAAAAAGTAATAGCAGGCTAAATAGGTTCTTGGCTTAATTAAGACTGGAGTTTATACCAGAGGTGAATCTGGCCCACACCAAGTTAAAACTGTGTTATAGCAGCTTGTATGTACCACACACAGAGCTGGAAAGATGATGCTTCCCTGGGGGGACAGCTTTCCCAAGCAGGCCGGGAACCTCTCTTGGCACTGGACAAAATGGGCTATTACAATGCAGGGCAGGGAGTTTCAACCTTTTACATGTTTTAATGTAGTTCCACATTTTCTCAGACATAATAGGAGATGTATGACTATTCTTTCATTTGTATCAACTGGCTACATTTATTTGAATAGTCCACAAGAGCAAATATTCCCCATTCAAATCACCATCTGTTCTTAAAACAAAAATGTGTTATTTCTTAAACACAGATCTGCCTTTTGGTCTCCAGCTCAGCCAGTGCAAAGTCCCTGAATGGGTTAATGTTTGGGACAGAGCTTGACTATACTGAAGCCATTCATGTTTAAACTAATATCCTAAAATCTCCTTTCCTGCACCTCCAGCCCAAACCCCTTTGATAGCATTTTGTTATATCCGATAATCTCTACTCTCCTGACAATCTGGAATAAATGCAAACCAACTGAAAGCTCATTTATATTCTACGAAAACCTGTTATTGCAAGCATGTCTTAGCACCCTGGCTTTTCACATGAGACATGTAAAGTTGCAAAGACCTCTAAACATTTCAAGATTGTCCTCTGGGTGTCTCAAACGAAACAGCCCCACTGACTTTCTCCATGCATCGCAGGGAAACAGGCGAGTGAGGGCACATTCATGACATCCCATTCTCTTTGACTGCATAATCACAGATTTTTTTCAGTGCCTGTACTTTCCCACCGCACATCTGGACTTCTCTATGGGCCTTTTTTTTTTCTCCTGGGACTGGTTTTCTCAGAAATGTGCTTGTTTTCCACTACACCAACCCTAGGGGCCACACGCCCTCCTGCTTTGCTCAAGAGCTTCACAATATTTCCTCCACCATTGTGCTTGGTCCTGCCAGATAATCTGTACTACAGCAGACAGTCCCCCTCCCCCCTTCAACTGTCTCTTCTAATTCTCTTACATTGCAGAGCTTCCTTCTCCCTTCCTCCTGCTCTGGAAAGGAGGGGAGGGAATATTTCAGTAAGTGCTGATATCCTACATGAATGATGGAATGATATATCTATACTATGTATACAGACAGACATGCTTTAAATGGAATACTTAATGTAGAGTGCTGGCCAGCTTTGCAGTTTGTCTATTTTTAATTAACTGATGGACCAGGGTTTCAGCTCCTGTGCCTCCTCCTCCTCACTGCTCATTTTGAAAAGCAAATTTTTGTGTTCTAAAATTACATTGGGATGTGTGAATGATTTTGGCATCACTTTCATCTACGGCCAGATTAGCAGTAGCAGATAAATCCATACATGATTTGAGGGAACAAGGATTCCTTCCTCACCTGGTTAATGGTACAGTTACTATGGGAAGCATCTTACAGTCTGGGCTGTGTCTGTGTGTGCACAGGGCTGGTTTCTGCACCTTTTTTTTGATGATTCTTTTTTCATAGCATCACCGAATGGTTTCAGTTGGAAGAGATCTTAAAAGAATATCCAGTTCCAACCCCCCTGCCACGGACAGGGACACCTTCCACTAGACCAGGTTGCTCAGGGCTCCATCCAGCCTGGCCTTGAACACTTCCAGGGATGAGGTATCCACAGCTTCTCTGGGAGAACTGATTCAGTGCCTCACTACCCCCACAGTAAAGAATTTCTTCCAGTGTCTAATGTCTCTCTTCTTTGGGCAATCTGGAAATAACCCAAAGGAGCTGAATTCAGGAGACAAGTGTGCTTGCTCAGAAATGGGCACCCATGGTTTCTTGGAAGTCCTGCGCCTGACGCCATTTCATGGAGCCAGCTCCATGCTTCAGAGTGCAGCTCAGGTATTTATATCATGTATGTGTCTGCACACACAAGAGCAATACATGGTACATAAAACATTCAAAGCTCCGTTGCTGGTAGGGTTTGCCCCACGCAGCTGGGGGCTGCTACTATGCAAACTTTCGCCATAGACAGCAGCACCAGAAGCAGCAAAAGAATTGTCAAAGAGCTGATTTCAGGTCTTTGATTTAGAATTTATTTCAGCAGCATTCTCTGTTTAAACAATACTACGGCTAGTGGACTGGCACGTCCAGTAAAGCAGAGAGTTAACACAATGGAGGGGTTATACGAGAAGAGTTCTACCTGGATTATGGTGGAATGTGTGTTTTTCATAGTCCAGGATAGCAAGCCGCTGTTAGCCAGTACATTTATCTATTTTTCTTCCTGCTGGGTGTTGATTATGAACCATAGAATGGTTTGGGCTGGAAGGGGCTTTAAAGCTCACCCAGTTCCAGGCCCCTGCCATGGGCAGGGCCACCTCCCACTAGACCAGGCTGCTCGGAGCGGCGTCCAGCCCGGCGCTGCAAACACACGCAAATCGAGCTGGCATCAACGGGAGCTTTGCCAAAGCCGCTCCTGCTGCTGTGCCACAACCCGCAAGCGGAGACGCCGGAGTCCACGGTGCAGAAAACCCAGGAGGAGAAGGAAAACAGCCTCGTGCGAGCACAGCTTCTCGCTGCTGTTCCCTGGACAAAACCCCAAAGACACCCCACCAATCCTAACCCGTGGGTAACCCGCACACACCACCCCCGCGTCCCGGGGGCCGCGACGCCCCGTCACTTCCGCGGGCAGCGCCCGCCCTCTGCCCCCGGGGCCTTTCCGGGGCCTTTCCGGGGCGACCGCCGAGGGGCGGGCCGGGGGCGGGCCAATGGGGCGTGGAGNGAAGTTGCGAGTACATTTGTGGCACGAGTTACGAATAAATTTTGCAGTAAGTTGCAGCCCTCCCCCCGTAGCGGCGGAGGGAGCGGTGGCTCTGTTCCCCTGCAGTCTGTGAACGCTCGTAGATGGTTTTGGTAGTGGGGAGGCGGGAGCGGGGAGAACTGGGTTTCATTGCGGGGAAGAGGTGATTGACTCAGCAAGTAACTCACGGCCGGAGTGTAACATTTTTAGGCCCTATGGACCACCTCAAAGATCCGGTGTCTGTAGGAGTCGCCACCCTTAGGCACGGCATCACCGATATGTAAATATATTGTGTGTCCGAATAAATAATGTTGAGTGTGTGCAATTGAGGTTACGCTTGGCAGTGGCATCCTGTGGTATCGCACTGAAATCTTTTTCAATTTATCCTACCCTAAGTAAAGGTTTTCAGAAGGTTTAACTGTACCCTGGGCGCTGTTAGCAAGGTGTCAGCTGGAGTTCAGGAAATGGCAGGAAGAATAAACACCGTTCTTTGACCAAGCTCTCAAATATGGCACTCTGTGGGGATAGCCTATTGCAGTGAATCTTCTTCTGGTGGATTCAGCAAATCCTTTAACTTTCCCCTCTGTCTCCCAAACTTTGTTTTCTAGGATTGGCAAAGAAAATTCCTGTCACAGGATCGTGTTGAGTAATGTGCCTTGATGTCCTACATGTTAGCTGACTGAATCCCTGCCAGACTTGGTCATGCAACACCACTGCTGTTTCCTGATAAAGTGAGTTATCTGACTGCTTACTGGAGGGACAAACCCAAGAAATCCTCCCCACCTTAAGACAGATTGCAATGCAGTTTTGATGAGCAATGTAGACTTGCTGATAGTGAACATTTGGTGCCCTTTAGTCCTCAGAGGTTTTGTGACTGAATAGTAACTTTGAAAACTAGGCTATAGGATGGAGGTTGATGCAGTGTTTCTGTCTCAAAAGTGCATGTATTTTTGTATTAATCAAATCTGTCTGCCAGAATCAACCACTACTATGTTAATGCAGTCCATTATGGGGCAATGGATAGTTTAGAAGGAATCCATCCATTTTTATTAGCTTTCATGTCTGTAGTGGATTTGTGCGTGTGCTGTGCATGTTTGCTGCTTGGTTCTGGCTTCTATGTGTATATAATGCATGTATACGTACATGTATTGTTTTAGCACTTTTTTGGGAGAAATTCCAGGCTACGTGCCTCTTAACAGGTCGGTAAGGACATCTTTATTTTTTGTTTTAATTGCAAATTCCCTGCTGGATTTATAAACCCCCCTGCTAGAAAACAGATTTTGCATCTGCTTATCTGTTATTGAAACTCTTATTGGCACACCCATACAACCTGAAGCCTCTGCCTTTTCAGGGAACTGTCCTGGCATGGGCTTTTTGAAGGCTATGGGGGTAATTTGCAAGCAAAATTTCAAGCTTTGGTGATGCTGAGGACCGGTGATGTATTTGAAATGTCTGGACGCATATCCTGGATTTCAGGAAATGTACTGGCAGACTTTTCACTTGTATGTTACTGGCTAAGTTTTCAAGGGAAAATGTTGCAGGGACGTTAAGGAATGGAGATGTTTGTGCATGGGAAAGCTGGAGGAAAAAGCAATCAGTTCACCAGGACTTGCAGGTAGTTCTTCAGCTGCTGTGCTGGGTAGAACTCCCTTGCAGGGCAATGACAATCCACCAGCTGGCCATTTGTCCTTTTAGGTGTTTCAATTGGGATGGGATGCTTTTCTGAAGGAGGTGTCTGTACCTATATACACAGCTGGTTCAAAGTTCATTTGTGAGGTGCATGAGATACCCTTCCCACCCCGGTCCAACACAGTAATTGTTGGATGAAACTCCACGGATTGTGTTGAAACAGCAGCCAGACAAGATGGTCTTTGTGACTTTTTTTTCCTCTGGCCCTTAAAAGGACTGGGAGGGCAATATCCCTGCTGTGTGTGCTGTTGCTGGATGCCATCTGACACTGTGTGCTCTGGTTCAGCAAGGTTGGTTCCCTTCCCAGCTTCCAGCCTGTTCTGCAGGTGTAATCCTTTGTCATACCCTACATATCAATGATACCCAGCCTGTCTGGGCGTGGAAAGGGCTCCCTGAGGGCTGTTGACTTTGTTGATAGCAAAGCCAAGAAGTCCTGTGAAATAAACTGCCATTGAACCCTTTCTTGCTTGATGGTAGCAAGCATTTGATGTGTTCAGTCTTCCAGTCATTTCTGTTTCCCTTCCTGCAGCTTAGACTGGGAGGAGTTAGTGAAGGAGTTGTGAGTTGGCAGCTGGGATCTAAGGATGCTTCTGGCACTGGAGGGACAGTGACAATGCTGAAAATAAGTGCAGGGAGGACCTGGTTGTGCGCTTTGGGTTCACAGCTCCTCCAACTTTTGACTGCTGGCAATCCAAGAGAGTCAACATGCAGGTGAGGTGCCCAGGGTGCTTGTGGTGCAGCAATTCATTCAGGAAAGGACAACTTATATCTGCTGTGGTATGGAGACCTCCTTCTTGAAGGAATGTCTGCATGGACATTTCTGCATGTTCCTGTGAACAACTTATCCAGTGAAAGTAAGTAGCAAGAACTGCAGGAGTGGGCTCTAATGCTCAGTGGAGCCACATGATTGTCTTGCTGGTGTGTAAAGTAGCACTTGGCTGCTTGCTGTTTTGCTGTCTGGATTGCTGATTGCTTTGGTTCTGTAGGGTTTAGCTGAGGGCTCTGCTTTGCTGTTACTGTGATTTCACTGGAATGAGGTTTCCTCATGGCAGTTTTGAGTGTCCGTCACCATAGATGCCAAAACGTCTGTCAGTCTTCCATTTCCTTTGCTGGCTTTCTTTCTCTTTGCTGTTCTGGGCGTGGCCTCCTCAAGGCTCAGGTCTTGGGGTTTAGTGCTGAGAGGTGGGTGTGCTGCTGCACTGGCACCAAGATGGTGCTGTGCAGTGCTGGCAGACAGGATGGGACTGAAACCCTGTCCCCAGTGGCGGCATTGCCGTGGTGGGAAGGCTGGTCTTTAAACACCCTTTGCAGAGTGTGAGGTCTCTGGAATTGACAGTGTGTAGGTCTGGGTTCTCCATCATATCCTTTCCTCCTGTTTCACATGATAACTTGTCAACCATTCGGAAAGCACGCTGGGTGCTTGTTTGGTTGGTTGTTGTCTTGCAGGACAATGTGCTATGAAGAAAGGAATAGTGGGCAGAGAGCCAGGGATATGGGTACTTGTTTATTTGCAGCCAGCTGGACTGTCCCCCAGGGTGGCAGGACCCACAGTCCATTTGTGCATCTTGCACCTGCTTGAGGCACCAGCTGGTCCCCCATCCGAGCAGGAAGTTCAGCCTGTGCTGGCACTGTGGGTTGCAGGGGTGTGCCTGGGTTATCTCTGGACATCACCACAGCTCCTGGCACCTTTGCTATGGGAGTCTCATTTGGGCTCTGTCCCCTAAAGAACAACTAAATTGTGTTCTGCAAATGTGGCTATGGGGTGTCCAAGCCCCCACAGCTACCTCTGTTATTCCCTAAGTACACCGAGAGGGAAGGAGAGGTGGTCTGTGTACAGGAGTCTTTTTATTAACTTATTGAAAAATTCAGCAAGTCCCCTCACTGCTTCTGCTAACAATGACTGCCCAGGAGGGCATTGGGATTGCCTTCCCTGGCTCCACCTGACTCTGACTTGGTGCCAAGCCCTGAGAACTACTTATGCAATAGTCCAGCAAAACATGTCAGCATATATTTCTCATGTGTCCCAGTTTCAGATTTGTTTAAAAAAAGAAGGGGTGAAGGACAGCGGCTGATATAATTTGTGTTTAACTTTACATGTATGTTTGTGTTAGGTTTATATTTGTTTGGCTTGGGGAGACTTTGCAGCACTTTAACTAAATCTGGTTTTCAATCCACTTAAGTTAAACTCCTACTACAACTAGTGTGTGGAGACCAGGATGAAATCTCATTAATTTTAATAGGATTAAGCATGTTCTTTTGCTGAGTCTTCTTCTCTATCTTTTTTTTTTTTAATTTAGCTTCTCTGTATAAAAAGCAGGATAAACCTTTTCACTCTTCCACCTCTTTGTGAAAACGCTTTGCCAGTCTCACAGAAATGTCTCTCTGGTTGCCTACAATAACATTTTACACATTTATTTCCCTATGCTTTCAGCTGTAGTCCTACTGTATCCAGGCTTTTATTGGCTTTTGCTTTCCTTAAAGGCACAATAATTCCTGACAGCAAGAAAACGGTTGCAAGTGTTTGCATGGTAAGTTTCTACACTCAAAATCGTTGTTTTTTCTTTTGGTCTCTCTGGATAGATTTGAAACTGCTGTAAAACAAGTCAATTAGTAGAGAGAAATTGTAGAAGTCAGCAGGAACTGAGCATGTGCAGATGGGTGAGGGCAAAATTAATCCCTGTTCACGAACCAGGAATAAGCTGAAGAACAGGAAATAAAGGTAGAAGTGGCCTGAATGCAAACTGGTTGAAGGGAAATATTTGGGGTCTGTTTAAGATTAAGCAAACCATTAACTGGAGAGGAGGCTGCTTCATGCATTTGTGTTACCTCTTTACTTCCACATTTCTCAATGTACATTGTACCCTGAATATTGGTATTGATATAGGAATTTGATTTGTGTGTGATTTATGTTATGGGAATGCTTCTCTTCCCTCTCTCCATCTGAAAAGAGAAATCCCACAGTGGGTATTTCTGGATGTTCCTGAGATGCTCCTAATGACACACTGACTACATACATGCTTTCACAGGAAAAGCTGGCTGTCTTGTAGCTGTGTACTGAGCTGCATTTCAAGAGACTAGATTTTCAGTTCCAGCTCTGACCAGTTCCTCCTATAGCTCTACACAAATGACTCAGTCTTTTCACACCCCTTTTCCCATCCTGTGAGATAAGGAAGGGTTGGTCTACCTTGCCTCTGCTCTGCCCTTTTGAACTGATGCCCTGTTGTGCTGTGGACTAACCCATGCTACAAAGGTTGGGCTGGTGTTTTTGCGTCAGCAAAACTCCTCTATACCATCCATCCTTTTGAGGAAACTTTACATCACCAGTGTGTTGTCTTGCTGGCAGCAGCATCTAGATTTAAACTCCTCTAACTAAAAAAGGAGAACATGATGGAAAAAAAGCTTTCTGGTTTTTTTTTCCCATAAGATAAACAGAGACTGGCTTATTAAGGGGGTTAAGGATGGGGAATTCTGACAGGTGAAAAATGCCCAGTGATACCTTGAAACTCTCCATGTGCAAGCAAACAGCATTTATTCCCATCATAAAAGGGTTAGGCTTGGAAGGTACCTTAAATATCATCTAGTTCCAAACCCCCCTTGCCATGGGCAGAGATGATCAGGTTGTTTTAGGGCTCCTTCTAACCTGGCCTTGAACACTTTCAGGGAAGGGGTATCTACAACTTCTCTGAGCAACCTGTGCCAGTGCCTCACCACCCTCACAGTGAAGAACTTATTCCTAGCATCTAATCTAAATCTCTCCTTGTCCTGTCACTGTCTTCCCCTGTAGAATGTCACTCTCCCTCTTTTTTGTATGCCCCCTTTAAGTACTGAAAGACCACAGTGAGGTTTCCCCTGAGTCTTCTCCAGGCTGAACAACCCCAACTCTCTCAGCCTGTTGTCACAGGCGAGGTGCTGGACACAGCACTCCAGGTGGAGTCTCACCAGAGCGGAGTAGAGAGGCAGAATTCCCTCCCTTGACCTGCTGTCCACGCTGGTTTTGATGCAGCCCAGGCTTTCTGGACTGCAAGCATGCATTGCTAAGACATAAATTATATCTTCATCTATGATGATGGTTTTTTAAGTGATTGCCAGCACTTCATGTTTGCATTGTGGAAGTGGCAGGACCCATGTGTTCTGGCTGTAATGGCCATCTCTGAGGTGGCTGGAATAGGCACGTGCTGTGGCTGAAATGCATCACTGACAATGTCTGGGGTATACCTGACTCCTATGGGCACATTTTGGGTGGTGAAGCCAGCAAGGGAATGCAATGTCATGAGCCTGCCAGTGGCTACACGACTCAGTTTTATGCAGGTCCCAGGTTCCACAGGTTCTGTTAGGTTTATTTTCACGTGTAAAGTTAAACATGGACTTTGTGTGTTTGAAGAATTGCTGCCTCAGACAGATATGCTGATGTGGAAACAGCTGATAACGTTCTTCAGGGACACTTGCTTGAGTTTGAGAAGCACGTGGCCTGGACTGAGCTCTAATGCTTTGTTACCAGCTGACTTGGTAAGCAAAAGCAGGAAGTTGTGTTTGTTTGCTATTTAGCAAATACCTTTTGACTGAATCCCATGTATTCATAGATTGCTGTTTGTTGTTTCTCTGTCCATTGGAAAGGGAGCAAGGATTTCTAGGGTTTGAAAATCTTGTAAGGTATAGAAGCTGGATATATGTTGATGCAGTGAAATGTATTAGTGAATTAACAGTTGTAGCAGAAGTGGGTTTCCAGTGCTGATGATCCATCCTCATAAGGAATATCTGAAAGAGCCTGAAAATAAAATATAAACAGAAAATGCTGGTGAGTTGGGGGGTTTTGGTTGCCTATTTTTTTTTTCTGTAGGTTTTGGCAATATTAGTAATCAGGGGTGGCATGTTTTTTCTGGGTGGCATGTTCTGCACTTGGTCTTTGACCCCTCTGAAAGTGGAAACAGATGTAATGCAAACTATAGAGTAGGCAACCCGTCCCCTGGGAGCTGACTGAAAACAAACCCCTCTACTGAATGAACTCTTCAGTTATTGCGTGTCTTGGGACAAATTTGTTTGCAGTAAATCAGTAAGATAACACCTGCAGAGGTCCCTTCTGGAGTTAAAATACATGCTCCAAAATTGTCATACACAGCTGACTCAGGCATTCACATTTACAGTTGCTTCTGAGCAAGATGCAGTGAATGCCACCCAGTGAACATAGAGCTGTGACACAGGATTTCATACAGGGGTTCATCTGCATAAAAGATGTCTGGAGGAGGAAGAGAATTTGTAAATAAAATACGTGGACAAATTTATTTCAGTATTTTTCTCTCCTCTCCAGGAATGTTACTGCTGGAGGGAAGTGCTTTAAAAAGCAAAGACTGAAATGGTGGGCATGCAGTTTAAATAGTTAGAGATTGTTTGATTTTGTAGATGTTAATATGCATCTGTGTAGGTAGAGAGTTTTCTGTCTTGGCCTATTGGTGCTGGAGGGTTTGCTAAGCAAGATCCTCTTCAGATGGCTGTCAGAGAAAAAGGCAAACAGATAAACCCAAAACTAACCCCAAAAATTCAGCACATGATCCTCGCTGCAGTACAGTTTTTCTGCTCCGTTGTCTGCTTGGGCAGATATACCTCATGATATAATTCCAGGCAACTGAAGTGAAAGTGCCCTTCTCCATCACATCCTGAGAAGATCCTGGTTCTAAACTGCCCGAAATAGAGAGGGAACCTGAAGAGAAGACTTTTGGTCCTCTGACCCATTGCTGTCACTTAAACTTAAACTGGAGTTTTCTCTGATCTCTTTTGGAAACTTTCAGATTTCTGGATAATTTTAAGAAGCAAACACACTTCTCAGTAGTTGACAGTTGTGATGCCAAACATGCATTGTGTCACTCTGGGATTTCTGTCATTCTGTAGGGACAGCTCTGCTGCTTATGGGGCAGTTCTTGGTTTACTACAAACTGCAGCTTTTGAGGAAAGCAGCATTGGTGCCACCTCACCTTGTGTTCTGAGGCAGTTTGCTGGTGGGATTTAAGCCCTCTGCTTTGGTATAGTTGGACAGGAGCAAGAGCAGCTGAGAGGGCAGGGGCAGGTTTATGGGTTTGAGGTCCCTACAACCAGCTGATGGGACTCTTCAGCCTTCAAGTTGGACTTGTTAGTCTGGTGTCTAGTTCTGAGGATCCTAAACTTTGTTTAAAGGATGAGGCTGAAGAAGTGGTGTACCTCAGTGCTGGCCGCCTGGGTTCTCACTCTTCTGCATTTCTAGACATTTCTCATTCCAGTCTTGCAGAGTGTCTACCAGGAAACAATTTGAAACAAAAGCTGTTGTTTGATAGGGAGAAGTGCATGTTAATTCAAGTGTGAATTATTTAATTCTTGGCAGGTCTCTTGTTTTGTATCTGATTTCATTCAGTCACAGTCTGTTCCACCTGTTGATTCCTGACCTGTAACGGTGTTCTGCTCTCTGATGATACTGGACAGGTTTGTACTGGAGTACACTGGAGCTGAAGTCTTCAGAACACCAGTCAAAAGCCAGTAGTAAGAGTTACTGCTTGTAGTGTGGTTTTCACATGCTTGTCCTTTCCCTTATTTTTGTTGTTTGAGCTTGGACAGCCTCTCTCAGGCAGACTCTTGACCTGGATAATTAGTGTATGGTGAGCTCCTCTTTGAACCAGGGTGGATTGATCTTGTTGGTAGTTTGCCTTTTCTAGTTCACTGTTCCACTCATTACAGGATTGGAGCATCTTTGGCGTAAAATCAGTAGCCAGAAGTTTCTAATAGGTTCAGTCTTCCTGCTGCTTTTAGGTCACAGCTTCTGGAGGAGTAAGAATAACCTCTTGGTTTTGTTACAAGTTCAGGTGCTACAATTTGAGAGAGAGGTTTTGACTTCCGGGGTTTTTTCTATGTTTGTTGCTGTACTGCTGAGCAAAAATTGAAGTCTGAGATAAACATGGAGGCATCTGAGACAGCTTCCAAGAATATCTGTATTTGTGACCCAATCTGTCCAGTCAAATGCAGAACACTTCTCACATTTGTGTCTTTGGTACAAGTTAAACTCATGTTTGTGGTAGTTGTAATCTCTCTTGGTGAGCTGCTCTGCTGACTTTCTGTAGATGCCCATGACATTCAGGTGACCCTCTGAAATAGTTTTGGAGTTCTTGTTAGCCACATCAGCAGCAGACAGACAGATAGACAGACCTTCTATATCGAGCTCAGAAAGGTTCAGGAGAACCTGCTGCTGCCTGTGCAGTCCCTCTTCCGTGAATGAGGGGCTCTTTGCTACTGGAAAAGCTTTGAGGAACTCAAACCATGCTTATTTTACTTTGATTTAATAATCAGTTTTTCAGTATCAAGACTCAAAACCGTAATGAGTTCCTCTGAAATGAAAAGAGGGAACCTAGAAGGAGGTAGGAGAGCACAGCTTTTGCCCTGTTGGTGTGTAGGAGATGAGACCCAAGAGCTGGACTGAAGCACATCTGCAGATGCTGCCTTGTGAGCCCTGGACATGAATGGGAGTAAGGAGAGGGAAGGATGTTTTTCCTGGAGGATCTGATAATGGATAGGTTTAAATTCAGGTTGGTGCATGACCTGAAGACTTGCTGGCTGTGCAGAATCTGCCACAGGGAAGACCAGCAAGGATGAGGAGAGCTGCTACTGCATTTGATTCTTTCTTTGTTTGGATGAAAATAGATTTGGCTAAGATTTCCCACCCACCCTGCCTTGTGATTTCCACACCTTTCAAGCTGTCAAAATCACAAAGCAGGGAGGCATGTGCCAACAAACTTTATTTGGTATTGCTATAAATGTATTCCTGGCTTGGAGACGTTAGGAAGAATCTCTTCTTCATGCTAACATATGTATGGTGGAAACCTCCCCAGTGTCGTATTGCACTGAGATAAGCTGGAATGTCTTTTTGCTGCATCTCACTTGGGAGATCTTCCATATGAAACTACCTTTGTTTTTTAACCTGTCATGTGCTTAAATAGGGGAAACCTCTTGTAACCTAGGAGCCTTTATGTTGTTTTGTTTGTGAGGATAATTGGAGGTGGAGGAGCATATCTTTGGAATTTTTTTAAAAATTTGTGTTTATTCTTCCTATTTCAGGATATGCACAAAGATCTTACTTCCTTGAAGAAAGAAGAAATAGCCAAAAATGTTTTCCTCTCTTCCAGTTGTTTTAGGGCTGAGCAGACGTTCCCTTTCAGTCATTGCACTGGGACCGTGTTTTGGCTGTTTCCAGGCTCTCTGAACTTTTCCTGAGTTTCTGAGCTCCCACAGTATTGCCTGATGCTTTTGTAACATAAGGTGCCATTTCTGTGGTGTGTAACCCTGCTGAAAACCATGCACAGGTTAAAATTCCTGAGCAAAGTTGCAGAACCTTGTGTTCTGGATAGAGATAAGTCCTGTGTTTCCACGGGCCTAAAATCAGTATTTCAGCTACACGAACCTATAGAGGAGCATAATGATTTCTCAGAAATATCTGGAGTGGAAGGTAGCATTTCAGTGAAACTTAACTTGATCTGAATTGCCAGGAATTTGCTGACTGTGGTAAAATTCTGCAGGGCAGGAGGTGGGTGGGTGACCAGACTTGAACACACTGGCACTTGCTCCAGAAGTAACACTTGGTTATTTGTACCTTCAGGCTCAAGTTGCTGCTTGTTAAGTCTCTGTTAGCTCCACACTTGTCAGTTTTGGATTCAATAGCACCTCAGGCACAGTTTATTCCTGTGCATGTGGAATGTGCTGGTTCTGGCTTCTAATGGCATCCCTCAGCAAGCATGAAGCACCTGTACTGCAGACTACCTGCTTCTACAGGCACTTAGAGAAAACAAAATCAGGAGTTGGCCTTTTACCCTTCTTGATGAACTTTGCTCTGTGTTAGTTCAAGGGCTGCAGAGTTCTTGTGGGAGCCCACTGGGATGGTTCCTTTGAGGGTCTTGTTGAAAGCTGTTAATTTGAAACACATGGTGTGAAATGCCCTGCATATGATCTCCAGTTCCCATGAGACAACAACATGTCTGAGAACTTCTATCTGCTTCGGGTACAGACCAGACTAGGGAAGGTTGCAGCTGAGCAATAGTACATATTTTTACTGCTTAAAGGTATTTTTGTTGACAGATTTATTGTTCAGTCGCAGCTTTATGCAGTTAGCCTTTGGCAGTTAGCTTTTCTGTATATTAAAACTAGATTGTTTCAGATATTTCAAAACAAGACACATTTTCATAAATCAAATAGCTGTCTGATCATTTTTCACAGGAAAAATGTTTTGCTGAGTAGTACTTCTCAGCATCAGAACTGCAGCACATGGCACTAATATGGGTGGGACAGGATGATGGATGGGTGGTGCTGGTTTGGGAGTTTTAGACTTTAACATTTATTTCTTCAAAGGCAAAGTGTGATGGCCATGAAGCCTCAATAGTGGCAATGTGGACTGTTCTCAACTGTATAAGGTATCTGCCTTGTGCCCTGAGAGAGGAACCAAGGAACAGAGAGATGGAGATGGGTAAAGTTGGTAATATTTGAAACAAAACTAACCAAAAAAAAAAAAA
>VZRS01012136.1:517953-569913 GCA_013398055.1 Ifrita kowaldi
CACCAGTAAACCCCACTGCAGCTAAATGTGCCTGTTGTGGTTTAACTGGAGCTGGCAACTCAGCCCTGCAGAGCCACTTGCTCAATCCCGCCTGGTGGAATGGGGGAGATAAAGTGAGAAAACTTTTGGGTTGAGATAGAGTTTAGTTGGGAAAACAAAAGCCACGTGTTCAAGGAAAGCAAACCGAGGAATTCCTTCACCACTTCTCCTGGGCAGGCAGGTGTTCAGCCAATCCCAGGAAAGCAGGGCTGTGTCACAGGGAAGGGTGACTTGGGCAGACAGAGGCCATCACGCCAAACATCCCGCCCTTCCTTCTGCCTTCTTCCCCCGGCTGTATATGCTGAGCACAGTGCCACATGGGAAGGAATATCCCTTGGGGTCAGCTGGCCTGGCTGTGTCCCCTCTGACTTCATGTGCACCCCCAGCCTTGTTGCTGGTGGGGTGGGGTGAGAAGCAGGAATTTTAAAAATCTTTTTTTGTGGATATGTATTGGCAGAAACATCAGGAAAGGCAGCAGCAGACCAAACCTGTGACCATCCAACACACTGTTCTACCTGCTGCAGTGAGGAGTGTGCTGCTAATGTGGAGCAAGGTGCCAGCTCTTCTCTGCCATGTGCCCAGCTGTGTTACACTCTGAAGAATTGTGTGGTAGGGGAAGGAATATAAGTGATGTACTTCTGGACCTGAGCTGGCAGTATTTTTTCTCTGAGTTGCATTTCAGAGCATCTGTAGCTTGCATCCTACTGTTGCAGCAGATCAGCCTCTGGTGCTCTGCTGCCCTCATGTCAGCCCCAGGTGTTTGTCAGATCCAGCTGGTTGGTCAATATCCCTGACTGGCTGATGTATCCATGAGATAAGACTCTTGATTTCTAGGCACATTTTCCTTCAAAACTCCTTCTGAAAGTATGGAACTGTGCAGGTTTCACCTCAGTCATTTTTCTACAAGGAGCATTTTGTTAGTGGTGGAAATGGTGGGTGCATGGAAACCCAGTATTGGGGCAACAAATGGACCTTTGACTGTTGTATCCTGGTTTTCTGAGGCAGTGGGAATGCTTCGTACTGTGCAGACATCTTGGGAATCAAGGAACTGTGTCCAGGCCAGGGACCTAATAATATATTTCCTCCTCTGTAATCTGTAGTGCTTTTCTGCTTTACAATCAGTTAATTCTTCATTGTTGATAGCACGTCACATGTTGTAGAAACAGCTTTGCAGCTTGTCAATAACTTTCTTGGGGAGCCAAAGGAATTAATGGCTCTAAAGCTGCTGTTCATAGAATCATGTAACTTCATCTGGTCACACTCAGCTGACATTGGGCCAGCCTCATGTGCCTTGGTGTTGCCCCTTCTGTCTCCAAACCTGTATCTACGTGTGCGTCTTCAGTCTTGGAGAGAAGCTTGGAAAGTAAAATGCATCTGAGGATTCCAGTGCAGATTCCCTGTCTCCTGTATTCTTGCCTTGATTTACAAAATGAGATGTGCTTGTCTTGCCTTAGCAAAATCTGGTTTAATTCTGTTTTTCTCAAGAGAGAAATGTTGCACTTGTTTAGAGAGCTGACAGCACATCAAGTGTTTATTAGCAAATGCAAGTGGGAAACAGGCCTTATGCCTTCTCAGCTTGATGGGAGAGTAGCATTGTTGTCTGCAAAAGGTATTTTACCCTTGTTTTCCCTGCTTTGTTGTTATACTGAAGATAAAATTTTTCGTTGCAACTCCAACCTTATTTCATACCTAGTCCATGCACACTTGTGAGTATGAATTTTGAGGCAGTGTCTACTGGCTCTTCAATGACAGCTCAAAGGGGCATGTGCTGCCCTAAATGATTTACTTTGCACTCTTTGTACCTGTGATCTCTTAACACCCACGTTCCCTCTTTTCATGTTTTTTTGGTCTAGTTCTGTGTCTCTCTTTTCACCCTGGTGCAGTCACTGCATGCACCTTGCAGCTGCTCAACCAGGAACAACTGAGGCTGCTGGGGAGTCATGGAGGCAAGGGGTTTATATTCCAAGGGCCTGTCTCTGCTCTTGCGACATCATCCCGATCACTGTTCTTTGAAATAATGAATTTTTTTATTTGTGTAAATTCCTTGGCTTAAGCACTGCGAGATCAGCAAGAAACAAGGAACTCTTCTGAAACCCAGCAGGCAGTGCCCTCTGGATATGTGTGTACATTGCAAAGTCATCAGTCATTCAGTTGTTGACTCAATGTTATTCTGGTTTGCCAGCATGCTTGTTCCCTGCTGAGGTACAGCCACAGATAACAAAAGCGAACTTTGTATTTTTCAGAGTGTAGTCTTTTCCCAGATTTTATTTGTTGCTGTCTTTTGTGGTTTGGTTCAGCTTTGAATTTCCCTGGGGATGCTCTGTAGGTGGAGGCAGTGGTGCTGGAAGAGTGAATTTTGCCCCAATTTCTCAAAATTACTTCTGATGGGAACAGTCGCATTCATCTCTTCCACTGTGTTGCCCAGACAGGGATCAACATGGTTTGGAGAAGAAGGTTTAATTAGTGCTGGTTTGGGATGTAGATGGGGGAGGAGGGGTGCTCTGAGGGTCTCTGAGTACAAATGGAGCCGTGTGGGATGGGCTAGAAGTGTGGCAGGAAGTCAGAAATGCGGCTTATTGCTTGTGGGGGCAGTGGTTAAATTGGGGAAAGTGGTCTGCAAGTAAATGTAACTCCTGTTCTGGGTGAATGGGATTGGCTGAGGTGGAAGAGGCCAAAAAACCACACCTCTAGCTGGAGTTTCTGATATTTAATACAGCATCCCAAGCCTCAACTGTACTGCATTAAGGTATGACTGCAACTGGTTATCCTCTCACTGGTCTTGGAAAGGAGCTGTTTACTTGTCTGATAGACTCATAGTCTGTGCATTGTGTTTGCCTGCTTCACGCACTCACTCTGCAGTCTGCAAAGGGATTTTCATAATTGGCCAAAGAACCTTGAAAAATGTTTTAAGACTGTAATTTGTATTGAGTACCTTAGGGGAGGTATGGCCAGTTGGGGCCTGAGGAGACCATGTTTAGTGAGAGGGAGAGCAGGGGGGACAAGTCTCTTGTGCACGAGCTTGGCATGTCCCCCTAAACCAGTGCTGGCCTAATTCGGAAAGGCTGCTTTGGAAGAGGTGAGAGTCATTTTCTGGGGTTTTATTTTCTTCTGCAGTTGTTGCAGTCAAGTGGAACCAAAGTCAGCCGTGGTGGGAAGGACTTCTAGTGAGTTGATGTGGTTGGGGATACAAAACATCTCTTTGCATAGGGGGATGCACGTTAATGCAACAGCTTCTAGGTACTGGCGTGATCATTTGATCTTGCAAATTTATGTAGTTCTTGCGTTGGTTGAGGTAAATATTAATATTTTATTTGTCCTAAAACCACTGAGATTTTAACTATAATAATAGTATTTATTTGTAGCTATAATGCTGTTATATCTGCAGTTTCCAAATGCAATGGAAGATGTTTATTCTTTGAGGGTGTTTATTGTAATTGCAAAATTGTTACTGAAGGTAGGAAAAAAACTTCTATAATAAATGCTTGGTGTTTGTATTCGTTGCTGTTGTTCCTTACTAGTTTATTTAAAACAGTATATGCATACATTATTGCATGGGTAATTCATCCTTAGGGTCACTTCTTAGTGAAGTGCTATAATGCTTCTTATAAACCCTGGACCTTGAAAAGGGACAGCAGACATAAGCTGCACTCTTTAAAATGTGAAATACATTAATGATGGTTTTTTTCCCCTTTCTTTTGTGGGTTAAGTAATGCTTTCTGAATCTCTGCCTATGACCTGTGAACTTTACAAAAAGTGCACGTACTTTGGCACCATGTGGTGGGAGTGCAGGTTGCCAAACAGTGCTCTGAGGTGAGGTACCTCTAGTGTCTTTGAGGGAACCGAATTTGCTTGCTTTAAGTGGAAGGATGTGGGGTTTAAAGGAAGTCCTTGCTGTCTGCTCTAGGAAGGCCTCTTGTGGGCAGAGTATTTAATGTTTTCCCTTGCTTTCCCCCTTGCTCCCAGTCTTACCAACTGCAGCTTTCAGTGGTTTATCCACAACATATGTGAAGAGTGACAGTAAGAATGTGATAAAGGCTGAGACAAATTTGTGCCTTGCAATTTGGGACAGTGGGAAAAGTATTGGAGGTTGGCTTGGCTGAACAGCACAAATTAATATTGCCAATTCCCTGAGGAGAGCGTGGGGCTGCTTTCCTGAGCAGCCGATGCTGGTGTAGCCTGTTGCAAAGGCTGTGCTGGTATAGCACAGGTCATCTCCTCTCCTGTCCTGATTCCCTCAGCTTTGCTAAGGTGCACTTGGAAGAAGGCAAAGTGATAAAGAAAGAGCAAAGTCAGTCTGTGCTGTGCATGCATAGTGCGAAATGGGAGAGAGGCCCCGGCAGAGCTGGTGCTGGCTGGACACTGGGCGTAGTCACTGGTACGTAGGACTAGATGGGGCTGCTGAGCTGCCTTTCCCTGCCAAGACTTCTGTTGTCACGTCAGATTTAGAAATATTTCCAGCTGCCAGGTGAGATGACGCAGGCTTGAACTTCTGGCTGCGCTGAGAAGCGTGCTCACACAAAATGAGTGTGAGGCTGTGCACGCTTGCTCCAGGGAGAAAGCTGCGGGGGGTGCGTGAGCTGAGGTCAGCAGTGCAAGGGCCCTACGGTCATTTTGGGCTTCCCAACTCTCTGGGAGAGCAGAAGATGCTCCATCTATTTTCAACAGGTAAAATAACTCTTTTTACTAGAATATATAGGCAGGAAGGAGAATCTGAGTTCCTCAGGGAACTTGAAGGTTCACTAGGAAGACTGAATTTGAGGCACTGCATTTTAGTATCAAGTTTTGTCCCCATCTTTGGCTCTTTGACAGTCCAACGTGGACCTGTATGTTGTGTGTCCTCTGAGAAGCTTGGGGTAGCTGTTTATATATCACTCTTTTTCAGATAGGGTGCTTTTGAAGCTAAAACTCTGTTGCCCTGTTTGGGTCTTTAGGATATAGCAGAAGGAAAAATTGGAAACAAAAGTTTTATGGTACAAAGCATCAAAATACTGCAATCTGAGTCAAAGCTAACAAACATTATTTGGGGCTTTTTTTGGAGGAGAAACAGCTCTTAGATTCTTAAATTCCACAAGCATGGTTGCAACTGGAGTTGAGAGCTGAGGCTGAGACTTCTTGCATGCATGGCTAAATCAGGGTCTTACGCACATTACTGAGGACTGTTAGATGTTCTTCACTGTGGTATTTATACCATTCACACATGCTGCTCATTCTGTGTTGTGAACTGCCTTTGCAGTCATCACATCCGTCTCAGAGATGTCACACAAAGCTGAATCTCAACACTCTTTGAAGGCTGTCACATTTCTCTTCATAACTTCAAGATGGTGACTAAAGCTTGCTTCAGTGATGAGGAAGAGGATTGCCCTTAAAAATTACTTAGGGAAGAGGCTTACAGTAGGTCTGGTTCAGACTGGACTGTTTGGAAGCTCATACAAAGCTCTAAAAACCTCAGAACCAAGAGGGTAAATCAGATAGAAGCTACTAATCTGCTCTGATGTCAGTGGGAGTGTCTTCGGTGATGAAAGCCGCTTCATTGGGTCAGTCATATGTGTGCATTAATAATGAAGGAAAGGCATTATCTATCATTTTATGTGGGGAAATGAAGGCTTACTGTGGATATGAATCTTCTTCAGTAACAGCTGTGTCTGTGTAATGTCTTGGAAGCCCTGAAATAGTGGGTTTTGCTTGTTTTTAATCAAAGTTTCTTTTAGCTTTTTGTAATGAGCAGGAAAATCAAAGCAGAAATCAACCTTGGTTACTCGGTTTTGACTGACTTGGTGTAAAGGCAGGGCCAGGACTATAGTTCCCCTCATTATCAGTATGCTCAAACTGGTGAAAACCCTTCTGCTGAGCCTGGGAACAACATTAGGCATCCCAGAAGGAATCCAAAGACATCATATCTGTGCTGCCACATGCTTCTGGGCTTTGAGATTGACTTTGTACACATGGCTTTTGACTTAAGCTGTTCTCCATTGGGACCTGAGGGAAGGAGAATGAAGTACCTTTTCCAAAGAAAGGGCCTCTCCAGGAAGTTGGGAATGGTCTTTACTCCTCCTGCCTCTGAGCTCTTGCTTGTGCTGTGTAATGATGCTTGCCTGCTTTTGTACAGTTTTTTTTTTCCCTTCCTGCTCGTTGGGATATAAATTGTTCTTTTTCTTTTCTTTTTTTTTTAATAGGTGTATTGCAGTGGATCTGAAGTTGATATAAGAGAGAATTTCTTCTAGGAAGAGAAGCTTCCCTGTAAGGCCAACCCTGAAGATGTGGACTGCCATTGTGTTCTTCCTGCTGATTTCCATCTGTATATGTGAACACCGGTTTTCTGTCCTGAAAGGGAGAGCAGTCCATGTAGTGCAAATAAACAGGCTTACAAGTGAAGAGCAATGCAGGCAGGCTTGTCAGAGCCCAGGTGCATCAGGTGAGGTTCTTGTCCCTTGGATGGAATTCCAGCTGCCTTTTCTGCCCCTTGAAGGTCTCTGCTGCTCCTTTGATGACTTTCTTTTTTAATTCCAGTTGTTTACAGGCATTTACAGTTATGGCTTCTCTGTGCAGTGCTGTGGTGCTAAATAACTTCTGATAGCTTTGGTTAAATTGAATGCAGGACGACTGTTTCCCAGGGCCCTTCTAGCTTCCATAAGAGACAGCATGTGCTGTTGGTGTGCACTGATAGCGTGCAAACAGTGTTAGGTCACTTGAATTGAAGAATGATTATTCCCTGCTGCCAGATGTTTGCAAGTGAGCAGTGCTGCTGTAGACAGCTGCACTAGAATGAATAATCTTTGCTCCCTGGTATTTGTGTGTGTTTTCTGCCTTAGAAGAAACCACTTTGTCCTGCAACCAAGCACAGGGTTAAATCTGTTGAGATGAAAGCCTCCTCACTACCTCTGAGATGTCTTTGTAAAGCATAAAACTTCTAAAAGGATCTTTGAGTTGTCCGTATGAAGGTTCCAATCCTGTCTAGCCAGATGAGAAAGCTTGTAGCACCTACAAGAAGCTGGTGATGCTGTGGTGAAGATGGGACCTTGACTCAGGTGGATGATTATCTGACATTCAGATGGCTAGGAACATAATAAAGATGCTGGTCTTAATGGCTGGTGGTTTCAAACCTTTAGTTTAAACATGAGGCATTTCTTCATAGTGGAAAAAAAGAACCTTTATAAATTGTTTAATTTAGGAGATAAAATAAGAGTGAGCCTGTCTTGCAGGCACCAGAGCAGCAAAAACTCCAGGTTGTGTTTTTCAAGGTGGTAAACTCCAGCAGCTGACACGTTCACACTGACTGTGCTGACACTTAGGGTCTGTAGCACTTCATGCTTTTCTGTTCTACCTGAGAATCTCTAAACACTGTGCACGTGTCATCTTAGCCTTCTTGCATCTCAGTAAGGGTAGAAAAGGTGTCATCAGCTGCCTTTTCCACAAGAGAAACATAAGGAATTTTGTTGGTCTGCGATCAGGGCTGCAACATGATTAGTCTGCATGGCTGCCCCTGTTGCTGACTTTAACCACTTTTTTGTGCCCTTCACTTTGTTCTCTCCTGACATGTTTGTACAAAACAAGTCCAGTTGACTGTTAGCTTTCTTGAGCAGAGGGGGTGGAACCTCTAGAATTAGATGACCCATTCCATCTTCAGAAAACCACACAAAACTAAACCCAAAAGCATAAGCTTTTCCAGGTTTTACATTCTGTACTAAACCTACTGAAGCAATTTCATTTCTGTTTGTTACTTGATGGCCAGTCTGTTGCACTACATGATGTCAAGGGAGGTGGAAAAGATAGAAACTCTTGACATAAATATATAGCTATGTGCAGAGAGATCATCTGGGAAGAAAGACCTGAAAAGTCTTTTTTTATTATTAGCTTTAGGTTTTAAGATCAGCTTTACTGATTTCATTCTCTGTTCCCATCTTTCCCAACAATATTTATTTTTGTGCTTTCTGTCATTGCAGACATAAGGCCTGAGGCTTAGATGTCAGAATAGTAACATCTATGTAACTTTCAATAAAGAAGCAGTGGTTGTTATTTTTTAAGGTATTATAGTGTGAAATTGCAGGCCAAGGTTGCATGGGAAGATGTCTTCATAACTACATTGCTTGGAGAAGTGGAAAAATACCACTTCTAGCTGGTTAGGTACTTTTCTGTAGATGTAGCTTGCACCTTTGCTGACATAACATCAGTTACTTAGAGAAGTAATGCAACTGCCACAGGAAGGGGTCTTTTGAAGTACTCTGGTCCAAACCCAACTTTGATCTGTCTGTTCAAGACCTGACAGAGAAAGCACCACCTCTCTGGCCCCCAGTCCAGTGTCTGAGTGCCCTTGTGGTGGAAACTAGCTTTTTCCCTTGATGTTGAGTTGGAATTTCCTGTGAATGATCTGCTTCAGCCCTTCAGACACATAGTAGTCTCCCTTGGACTCACTGCAGTGTTTCAGTACCACCCTCATATGCAAGGGACCCCAAAACTTGGTACACTGTTTAGAATGTTTCCTCAGCATTGGTTGGAGGAGGTTCATTCCTTCCCTGGAAGCTTGATTTTGTGTATGTGGACATGTCCAGAAAGAAGTTAGTGAGTTCAAAGGGATGCCCAAAGGATCTTAAAGGAAAGAGAGTTCTTCCTGTGATGACTTTATTTAGCTTGTGTTGGGATTTGGCTTACTAAAAGACAATTTCTGTAATGCTCCCATGGCTAATCAAATCGTTGCTCAGTGAATGGCAAGTAAATATCTGTGCAATTCCAAGCACTGAGATGGGACCTGTCTCCCATGGGTGATGAGATGGATGTCTTCTCAGTTTTGACTCGCTTCTTTTTTTCCTCATTAAGACATCTAGATGAATTTACATGGGTCCTTACTGTAGTGCACTTTATTTGTCCCTGTCTGGGTGAGTGAATTGCTGTTGTCAGGAGATGCTGGTACCAGAAGACATGCAAGTGGGTAGGCTGCATTGGCTGTATTGGTTTCATTGGCTTTCTTTGGTTATTTTCACTAAGGCTGAGTCAGGATCCTTTAAGGCCAGACCTTCTAGATACTGTGTGGTTTGGGTATCTTTTTGGTTGTGGGGTTTTTTTTTCTTTTTTTCTTTTTTTTTTCAATTCTTTAATTAGAGCCATGAAGCAGCGTGTTTGGTATCCTGTGTGCAGCAATCCATTTTCTCTGCTGTTTTCAGGGAGCCATCACTGTAATTGGTCTGTGCCCTACCAGAATCACTGCCTCCTCCTGCAGTGTCACCAGCTGAGTGTGTGCCAGAATGCTGGAGAACAAGACATCAAAGATCTGCTTGCAGGTAAAGCCATGTTTCAGGCTTCTGGGAAATCCAGGATGCTGGTTCTTTTGCTTTAAATGCCTATGTTTAACCCTTGATGGGCTTTCAGCTGAGGAGGATGGATTGTGAAATGCTTGCAGGGTGATTCTGTAGGTACAGTTCACTGGAATAACTTTCACTTTGTCCTAGGAACTCTGGCACTTGCCTGAGTGCATGATGTGTCTTTGAGTAGCTTTTGTAACACTTACTGAGTAACAGTTTGTCTCCATGTTGAAGACATCATTCATTCAAGCCATTTGCACGCCACACGCTGTCCTAGCGAAAATAAAGGCATAACAGATGTATTTATATTTTTTTTTCCAGAGAAAGGAAAATGTCCTGGCATTGTTTTTCTCTCAGATTGCCAGGATTTTGTTCCAGAGTCAACAGACTGCTTCTTTAATCAGAGCAGCAATTGCTCATGGTGACTTTCCAGTGCCAGGGTATTCAGTTTTAATAAAGTGACACAATAACAAAATGGAGCCTATTTATAATTGGGTAATCAATCTTCTAAAGTTTGTTTCAAGAGTTCACTGTACCCAAGTTTAAAAAAAGAATTTGTGCATGGTTCTTTTGGGTTGGCAAAGATTTCTCTGCAATGTAACAACCGGACTTGTGATAAGCAGATGGGATTTGTGTCACTATAGATCTAGCTCACTAGTTGTGAAGGAAATTATCCTGATGTATGAAGGTGTAAGTAGAAATTTCTGCTCAGCTTTGACAAGTGAAAATTATGAATCTAAGCACAAAGGCTTTGTCGATGATGTGTAACTTTGAAAGCATGAGTCTTCTCAGGAACTGGCATTTGTAAGACTGCTCCTGTTGATAATGTGCTTCTGCATTGTAGCTGTCTATTCCATTACTCCCCTTTTGTGAAATTAACTCCCTGGTTGGGCAAATACTAGAGGTCTGTGGCAGAAAAAAACCAAACCAAAAAAACCTCAAAGGGATTATGTGCAATAAAGGCAGGGGGGTCTTGAGTTTTCATGTTCTTGCTGAATTCAGGACTGATTTATTCCACTTGTACTGTGAGTACTGCAGAATATGTGTTCTGGTTTGCATGTTGGGGGGTTGAGGTTAGGTTTGAACTTGAGAGTTTTTTATTCTTACAAAACTCATTTGTTTTGTCTTTTGGAAGAAATTGTCAGCAGCAAATGGGAAACAGCCCTGTTTCAGCACCAGGGCCATCCACAGAAAACGGAGAGGATGCTGAATGCACGGATTGACCGACACAGTGTGGAAAACATGTTTTCCTCAGCTGCTCAGACTCACAGGATTCATTTGAGGCATTTGCTTGGGGTTGAGAAGGAAAATATCACAACAAATACCACACAACCAATTGCAAGCAATGCTACCACCGCTGCCCCTGCCATAACAACAAACATTACAAATGCATCTTTCTCTACCACTTACGAAACAACTGCCAAAGCCTCGAACACCCCTGGAGGTTCTGAGACCTTTACTAAAGCCATGTCATCCTCTGCCTTTTCTCCCCTTCGTGGTGACGTCTCTGCTCCCAGTTCTAGCCACGTCACCCAGATGGTGACCACCAGCCAAAAATCAGGACATAATAGCTCTGTCTCAGTATTGTCCCCCACTTCTGCTCCCCTCAGTGTTACTTCTGAAGCAGGTACCCAAGCGCAGCAGACTGGGCTGGGAACCACCAGCACCAGTGCTCCTCACCCTGGCAGCCCCACCTCTGCTGGAGCTGACCTAAAGGCACTGACCACAACACTGACCACCCCCATCCTGCAGGATACAGGAACATCTTCCACTGCTTCCACGCGTGCCACGGCTCCCATCCCCACAGAGAGTTCTCGCTCTGCGAATCCAGTGCATGCCAACACGTTGCCAGACTTGAAGCCAGAAGCAAATACAGCCACAGCATCCTTGAATGAATCAGCTTCCCCTCTGGGCTCTACAAGAGGTGCCATGGTTTTAACTACAGCCTCTACAGTAGCAACTACAACTGAATATGGGATAAAATCAACGTCTGATGTCTTTTCAACAACCATGGCTCCAACAGGTACAGCCAAAACAACAGCTTCGGGCCTCACAGAAACTCAGGACACGGACAATGAGTATCTTCTCATTGCTGCTGAGCCCCTGACTCAGTACTTAGTGGATAAAAGTTCACTTCTTGCAGTGCTTTTAGTTGGTACGTTCTTTTTCATAACTGTTATAGTTCTTTTCCTCATGCAGGCCTATGAAAGCTACAAGAAGAAAGATTACACACAAGTGGATTACCTGATCAATGGAATGTATGTGGACTCAGAGATGTGAAGAGGTGGGGATAAATAGTAGGCAAGAGAGGAAAGGAGATTCAAAGTCTGCCTGACTTGTTTTTCCTTTCTATCTGCCTATAACGC
Organism: Ifrita kowaldi; assembly: GCA_013398055.1. Lineage (NCBI taxonomy): Eukaryota > Metazoa > Chordata > Aves > Passeriformes > Cinclosomatidae > Ifrita > Ifrita kowaldi. Next base: position 529,652 of record VZRS01012136.1, read on the forward strand.
AAACTGAAAGTGCTTCCAAACTTACTTCTAGTGCAATTGAGGAGAAATGCCATGTACTGTATTAAGAAAAAATAATTTTTTATTCAACTGTGCAACAGGTTGCTGTAAAACATAAAAAAAGTATAATTTTTAACATTTTCATGATGCACAGTAGCTTTGGTCATTGTGTTTCATTGCAAAACAAATCTAACAAGGTGTAAGTTGCCATCCTCTGAAAATGCTGTAGCACTTTTCAGCTGTTTACAGTGCAGGTTGTGTTTCATTTGTTTCACATGTGATCCTCTGAAAACAGAGCAAAGGATGCTGTCAACTTTTGTGAAGTGCTCCCAAATAGCCAGGTGAGAAGTGTGGAGTACTGTTGCCACAGGGGACTTTTAATCCAGTGTGTGTCATATTTCGGTATGCTTCTTGCTTATGAAGAGGTCTGTTTACAAGGTATTGTAAACTCTGTTTACTGCTAACCCAAGGTATCTTCACCACGGAGTGGATTACTGTGCCTCTGCACTTAAATGATCTTATTTTTATATTCAGTTAATAAACGGGGCCCTGGAAGGGCAGATCTTCTTGTGTTTCTCGTTTCATTCCTGTCCCTGCCAGTTCAGAAGCAAGCAAATGGATTTTTGGGGCTTAAGTAAACTAGCTCCCCTTCCAGGGGTGGGGGCTTTGAAGACCTCGCTGAAAGCATGGACACGTCACAGAAGATACTGATCATCTTCCAGGGTACTGCTTCTATAATTTAAGACCATTATGCTGCCAGTCTCCCAGGTGTGCAGACCCACTTACTGCTTATTATCTTTCATGCTTAGAGCATCGGCCTCTGTTTTGGTTTTTCTTTTGCGTTTAGGACCAGCACAGAGTTGTTAGTATTTTGGAAGCTTAATTGCACATGCAGTTGCAACTTGCCTCCCAAGATCTGCAGCTGAGAGAATGAGTAGAAAACACTTGATTTTTTGGCAAGTATTCTTCAGTGATTAATGCATCCTGTTTGGATGACACATACATACCAATAGCAAAGTTCCGGACTGAGGTGTGTTGGGGTTTTTTTAACCATATTGCTAGCTTGTCTCTCACTTTGAATTAGTAGTCCCTTCTTTAATCCAGCTTGCATGTAATCTTGAGTGAGAGTGATAATAAGCAAACTTCAGAATCTGAGCTGCTGAGTTTCAGTTTGACTATTTATCCAAAAATCTTGGGCTGTTTAGAATTTGTAGGAAGCCTTTACCCTGGAAGAGGCTACTTTGTAGACAACTTCATCATCAGCTGAGAGTGCTGTGAAAACGGCTGCAGAGAGCACAAGCAGCAGCACAGCCAAGGGGTTGTTGGAACAAAATAGGCTGGAAAGATTTTCCTGAATCTTACCCAACACAAATTTTGAGGGCAAAACTTCAGCAAGTAGAGTGTGTTGAGGAAAGAGATGGTAACTTGGTTTTCAGCATCAGGGTGCATTTCGCAGTACTTTTGCATGGACCTCATCTGCATGCCAGCAGGCAATAGGTTAGAGCACCTCTCAGGGTAAAGGGGTAGTGTGGTTTGGGGAGTCTACCTCCTCGGGAAGTTTGAAGTATAAGTCACAGAATTTACACCATGTTTCCCAGAGAAGGGGGGGAAAAGTTTTGAGGGTCTCAGTTTTATTGTATTTTAAGATTACTATTAACTGGTTTGCCCTGAGTAGATGGGAACTGAATCCTGATTTCTCCATCTTCCAGGAGCCAGCGGTGTAGAGCATCTGTGCAAACAAGGTGCCGGGAGCATCCCCCAGCACAGCTGGGGACTTACACCCTGTTGAGATGCTTGGGACTGTGTTGAGCTGTTAGCAGATGTCTGGCAGATGCTGCTCTACATCCACAAAGTCCAGAGATTTACCTTTACATAGGGATCTCAGGTTTCACCTAAATTGCAGGTGAGTCACTAACCACAGCCCTAAGCATGTGGTCTTGAGTTCTGCTCCAGATACTGAGATAAGAGCTGTCTGCTGGCTCCCTGCCATCTCCCAAGTAGGGAGATGAGCTTCACCTCAGACTCAGCTCACTTCTTTTCCTCCTCGTTTAGGCAGCTTGGATAAATGTGTTTTGATAGGATGAATCCAGGCAATAGTGCTCTTCCTTTTAACTTATCCCTGTCCATATAGTGAAGTCCTGCCTTTAGGAAGTGCCTTCCTACATAAAGGGTCAGTGTTGCAGCTGTTCTGCTGGTTCTCTGCAGTAGTTTTCTTTTCTAAGTGGCCTGAGCCATTTCCACAAACTATGATCATCAGACTTGTAATTGCTTGTCCTGGAAATGGGGAAATTTCTGATTAACTTTGCACTCATGGTGGCCTTTTATTTTTTGGTCTCTGTGGATCTGTTCATAGAGCTGAAGTTGGACACCAGATTCTGTGGTGTGGAAATTTGTGAAGTTGCATTGGTCTTTATTTTCCTCTTTGAAGAGGTATGTGACTCCTGTACTGATTTCCTGGAGAGACTAGGAAGGGAAGGGAGAGGAAAGTGACATTAATTAAAAGAAACTCTTGAGTTTTCTTTTCTAGAAACTTAAAGATTGGTATATTAAAAACAAATAAAACCCTTTGGGGATAATTTACATGGGTATGATATAATTGCAGGAGTTGGAATTGGGTTACAACTCTATTTACAAGAGTCTTCGGGAGTTTCTCATGGACATAGTGAGAATATTACAACTACATCATGGCTAAATGAAACCACCACTATAAAAATCTTTGTGGCTTTTTGGCAGGTCCCTACAGGAAGGTGAGTACTCATCAGAATCTTGATGCAGTTCCCACAGCCCTGGTACGTTTACATCCAGGTCTCCTCATCAGATACTGGCACAGCCTGTCTTTGTTGTTCTTATTTGAGTTGCTGCACTTCCAGGCGTGAATTACTTTCTCAACAGAAACTGAGCCTTTTAGTGTAAGGCTGAGCACCAGAATGAGTCTTACCTCTGCATTTCTGTATACAAGGTGGAGATCTTTGTTTGCCACGGAATCATAGAATGGTTTGGGTTAGAAGGAACCTTTAAAGGTGTTCCAGTTTTAACCCCCCTGCCATGGCAGGGATGTCTTCAGCTAGACCAGGCTGCTCAGAGCCCTGTCTAACCTGAACATAAAGGTTTCCAGGGATGGGGCAACCACCACCTTTCTGAGCAACCTATTCAAGTGTTTTACCACCCTCATAATGAAAAATTTCTTTTTTCTATCTAGTCTGGATCTACCATTTTTAATTTAAAACCATTACCTCTTGTCCTATCTCAATCGTGCTCAAATTGCAGTGCCAGCTGAAGTAGGTTTTTCTTTGCACCCCAATGGTCTCATAATAGCTCAGTGTAGGCATTTAAAAACAAACAAACAAAAAACCCCAAAACATAAAAACCTGGGCTGGAGCCTTGGCTCTGAAAGTGTAGGTGTGTTTTCTGGCTTGTACATTGAGACCCAGTTGTAAAGATTTGGCAACTTTGATGTTTGGTGTCTAGCTGCTTGTAAGCCTTGAAGAAGGAGAGCAGTGGGACTGTGAAAGGTGGGTTGCATGTGCAGTTTTCTAAAGGGCTCTTCTGTAGTGGTGACTTGATCTGCAGGTCTAAAGCAATTAGGATTTCTTCCCTTCTGGCTCTTTGAGCTGGCGGTCAGCAGCAGCAAACATCCACTTGGTTGTTTCTACCCCAACCCATTGTTTCTCTTTGGGCTAAAATCATCCTCCTGGAATGGCTTCCCTTGTTTTGCTTTTGAGGCCGCAAATGGGGGCACATCCCCAGCGTTTCATGGTGTAGTGTTGAAATAGTTAACAGTATGTTAAGGGAGAAAATGCATCACCTTTGGAAGTTTGCTTGCAGAATTCACAATATAACAATAGATAGGGTCCTACCAAGTTATCTAGAAGACATCTGCCAAGAAAGTGCCAAGAACGACATTCTGCTGCTGTGAAGCAGATCTCATGCGTACTGGGATTCAACCTGTTGCATGGCCTAAAACAGGAACATCTTGGAACTGAATTTAGATTAGATTAATTCTAAATGCCACCTGCCTCTTGTTTAATTACCTGTATTAGAAGGACATTGCTCTAGACAGAAGAGAAGAAAGGAAATAATGGAATATTAAAACATTTAAAGGAATAGTAGGAAGTAAGAACTTTTCGATTGCGAATTTGAGTTTGCAATATGCCATATGGTGTCCAGAGAATGAAAGAGCACGTGCAAAACTCCTGAGCAGGACCTTTAAAGCAGCTAATGCATATAGTTGAAAAATGCTCAGGAAGGTCTGGAAATGGAGGTATTGTGGAGTTGGTTTCTCTGGATTTGTCTGGTGGCTGCTCATTTTTGGCATCAAAAAAGGAAACCTGAGCCCTTAGCTGCTGAAGCATTTCTGAGGGCTTTTTCCACTGTGGGTTCTCTGGTATGCAGAAAAGGCAAGTGTCCTTATTTCAGCTGGGGGAGAGTTAATTTTCCTTTTAGTAACTGGTACAGTGCCGTGTTTTGGATTTAGTATAACAAAAAGGTTGATGATAGCCCGATATTTTAGTTGTTGCGAGCCACCGGCCGCTTGGTACTTAGTTGCCAGCTGGGGTTAAGCTGCGACAGCAAGTTCGGATTGCAACATCTCCCCGACCAGGGCAGCTCCGGCTGCCTCCCTTCCGTGGCCTCTAAGTCTCATGAAACTTAATTTCCTTTGTTGTGCTTGGCTGAAGTTGGCCCGTGGGTTCAAAAGCAAATGCTTTCATCTTGCACGAAGTATGGGCTCGTAAGGTTGTGCTTTTCTATAAGAAACCAGGCTGAAGAACAGCAGAGCCTGGAGCTGTATTGATTCCTGTCTGCTGGAAGGACTAGGTGGTTCAGGGTTAGGGATTGCTTTGGCGTTTTGGGCTTGCTGGATAGCTGGTTATTGTGGGGAAAGCTGGTCTTTGCTCTACAGCGTTTGGGGTCGATGTCGTTGTAGTTTCACTTCCTTGGGTCTTGTCTTGCTGTCCTGCTGCTGGGCTGGGTGATGTATTTGGAGCAGCCCTGCCTTGGCTGAGAAATGCCAGCAGGTTGTGCTGCGGGGCTCCACAAGAGCTTGCCTGTTCAGCCTCCCTCTGGCAGGGAAACCCCAAAGGATCTGGGAAAAAGTCTCTGCCTCATCTGGGGCTTCCTGGTTAGCCCTGGGTGATGTTCAATTTGTGCTTTGGCTGGAGTTATGTTTGTATTACGATGTTTGAAGGAGAGGTCCTTTGCAACCACGCAGAACTTGCCCAACATCCTGCTGGTCCAAATTAAAAGGACTAAAGCTGTTCGGACTGGATTGTACAATCCGTTTGAAAAAGCAAACAAATAACTTGTGTTCATGGAAAGTGGCAACATTATTTTAACTCTTTCAAGCCGGGACAGGTGAAACCAATTACACTGGTTTTGGGGGTCATGGACTTATGCAACTTGTTCCTGTTCTTGACTGCATGCAGATAATGTAGCCAAAGCTTGCAGGTGTGAATACTGTCACATCTTTCACATAACTTTTATAACACTAAGGAATGGAAAAGAAAGGAGGAACGATTTATTCAGCTGGAAAAAGTTCACGTTTAGAAGTGACTACCATGGCTAATTGAAACAAAAACAACTAATCAAGATTTAACAACATTCTAAAGTTTAAATTAATCTCTGCTCTCCAATCTTGAGATTACAGCCACTGCTGCAGATTAAAAAGTGTGAATTTTCAAAAGTATCTATGTTGTATTTTCTCACAAGTGCTGCACCTCACAAGTGCATTTTCCTGAGCAACTTTGCTCATCCTTGGTCACTGCAGTTAAGCTGAAGTCAGCAGCTGACTAATGACCAGCGTGGGCTGTACCATGGGGCAGAAGTTCCCCTGCTCTTGGGAAACTGAAATCTTTTACTGCAGTAGAGGAGTGGGGACATGCACAGCGGCTGCCAGCTGGTCCTGCACCCTTGTGGCATCAGGCAGTGACAAGAATATCCTTAGTCTGGTGTGGTACCCAGTGTGCTCCAGGTGATGCCAGCGAGCAGATGAGCCTGTAAAGTACCAGAAAAGAGGGTTTTCTCAGGGAGGAAGCTTTGCTAACAGTGGTGCACAGGGCAGGACTGTTAGGGAGCAGCTGAAATCCCTGCTGATTCTGCTTTTATCAGAACTAGGTGAAGCCTGTTGTGTAGGTAGGTGCTGATATGGCTGCTCAAGGGACAGAGGGTAAATGGAAGCGACTTCTGGATGAACGTGCTGTGTACTTCTGACCAGCTCAGCTATGGGCACTTGTTGCTGGTAGAAGACAGCTCTAAACTGATTCCTCCTGCATGCCCCCTGGTGAGTATTCCCAACAATGAGAGAGCAGCAGCAGTGCTGTGTGTGCTACAGCCAGTGCCTACAAGTTCCAAGCAAAAAGCTGTCTGATCTGCAGAAAAAAGCCAGCTGTCCTATCTCATTCTCCTGGTTGCTGGGTCAAAGTGTACTGCAGAGATGATGTAAGAGCTCAAGGCAAGTTGTTTCCAGCTTTTTTTCTGATTTATTGATTTTTACGTATGCCTACATGTCTTCAGTATTTAGACTGAAGTAGTATTGTGCTAAAGATCTTCAGAAAACCACGAGCTTCCCTGCTAATGGAACTCTGGAGTGGGTCAATTTTCAGTGGAGCTTTCCCCAGGTGGGGTGTAAGTCCCCAGCATCTTGCAGAGGGTCAGGCACTTTCCTGTGGTCCAGAACTTCCTTGGGAATTTTTGTGGAAAGTTTTACACTTTTCATCCTACTTCAGTCTGCAAGGAGAAGTGGAGAGACTTATCTGCAGGGAAGAGCAGTCTCATACCCCAGCAGTTTGTGGCATGCAGTGAGAATCCCACTTGGAAGGAAATGGTGAGCCTCATGCACACGGCCTCCGTGCCTCTCCCGAATCACACACAGTCCTGAGGCCTGCTTCTAGCCAAACATAAAACTTTTTCAAAAGATGATCTCACCCACTGAAAATCACATCCATGTGAACCAAAGCAGGAAGGGGAGCAGTGGCTGAAAGGGATGGAGGGCTCCACGTGGGCAGCAGATGCACATGGCTTGCAGTAGGACAGCCCATGTGGTTTTTCCAGCTGTGAGCCTTGGTTCTGCCATCAGCGTGTGCGAGGCTTGGTAGAGTGTACTTTTTGTTGAATGTTTGCAGTTTTGTTAGACAGCAGGAAATGCTGGAAAATGTTAGTGAGAGCTGTCAAACCCTGTAATGATCTCCCAAGGGAAGGAGTAGCATCCCTACAGGAGTACAAATCCTTGCAGACTTAATGTAGCACAGGAAAAATCCTGGCAACAAAAGGATGACCTGAGAACTCTTGTGTGGAGAAGTAATGAATGATATGAGCTGGAGAGAGCTGCGTGCATGCTTAAGGTAAAGGAAGATCAGGCATTTCCATGAAGAACAGTCCTTCCATAACTGGATTGGGCTATTAGTCTTCATGCTTCCGGGTGTACGTGATTGCTGCCCAGACAAAAGCAAAATATACCTTTGAATGCATTTGTACACAACTGTCTGCAGAGGGAATGAAAAGCCAGAACAGAAACGTTCTTTGAGGTACGTGATGTTTGTGCTCAAGTCAATTGTCTCCCCATTGAGTTGCTGGCTGAAAACACTGGACTGAGCAGATCTGTGTGGCGGAGCCACAGAGCCAATCTTTGGCCACAGGACTGGGTAAAGGTTTGCTACTTTACCATGTCCTTTTCTTAACTTAGCTTTAAAGCTGTTCTGATGCCTGTCGCTAAGGAGAGAGCACTGCAGCAGTGAGGTGAGGTTGCCTCATGTCCCCACTATGGTGTGTGGATGCCCACTGCAGCTGCTGCTTCCCACCCTCAGCGTGTGTGTTCATGTGGGCATGTCTTGGTCTAGGAATTGTCCCACAACAGCTTTGAAGTATATATACTTCACCTATTGCCAACACAGATGTCACAGCTCTTTTCGAAGGAAAATGCAAGATCTCTCCTGTTTAAAAAAAAAACAAAGCATGTCTGAGATGTCTCCTCCATATCTCTGAATCTGGCTCCAGCCCTGAACTGTGAGGTTTAATATTCCTTCATGTGTTGCCATTTCCTGCCCAAAATGAACAGCAAGGTGCCACAGGGAGCCTAATTCTTATTCTGAGATTTATTACACTACAAATTCCCCTTTAGCACTGTGAATTAAGTCTAAGCTGCACTTATCAAATGACCATGTACCTTTTTGCGGGACTGCCATGTGGTATCTGTTTGTTCTCTCTCCATGGGTTTCCTGGTCATTCCAGTGGGTTGAGGAGGTCATAATGTAGTTGAGACTAATAATAAACCTGCACTAAAAGCAGCTGCATTGTGGAGGAACTTTAAACCCCAAAGCAAAGCAGGCAGGGACAGTTTTAACCGCAAAGTGCTCTTTAATTGAAACCTGGGCTGGAGCTGACCTGCCTGCCTTGTGATACTGTGTGGGCTGGGTGGGGATGCAGCCTGTGTTGTTAACCTACTGCTGTAATATTTACACAGATAATTTTAGCCTCTGACATTGAGAAAATTATTTTCTGTACAACCTTTTGGCTTGGGCCGCCTATGTACTCCAGAAGAGAGGAGATTGCATGAGTGCTTGAATGGGTCCTTTTGTAAGTTTCCCATGCTCCTGACAGGTAAACAGTCACTGGGTAGGAGACAGGAGTACCTCTGGGGAAAGAGCATTTTAAATCACTTTGCCTTGTCTTTGGCTCATCCCCTAGCTAGAACAGCCTTGTTGAAGCCTTTTTTCCAGTGCAGATCCCTCTAGTTGGGTGCTTATGAATGCTTCACAAGAGACCCTTATCTTTAGCAGCTGGCTTTGAATTGCACTGCTGGAGCTGAGCAAGGGTGTGGGACAGACGGAGCAACCTGTGCTGCAAGTTGGGGTGGGGCTGAGGTGCCAAGGTCATTGGAAGGCTGAGACAGATTTTTTTTTTTTTTTTTTTTTTCCCCGACTCCAAGGTTTCCAATGTGCTGGGCCAATACATTTTAGGTACAGCTGTCACTTATTGGAAAGTGCTGCAGCATCACCTCTTTGAGCCAGCAGAACTCGGAGAGAAGGCCCTGCTAGTAACTCTCTGGGCTGATTTGCTGAAACTGCTCAGGCAGATGAAGACTTCGGGTGCTGATTTCATTGGGACCTCCTGAGGTGCCTCCTTATTCATTGGATCTGGACCACAAGCTAAAGCTGAAGGTTTCTGGAGCACAGCTGCTGCTCAGCCCCCAGCAGGGGTGAGCAGTGGCGGCCCTACCCAAGCACAGCTGTTTTGTGTTACTGGGGCCTGATAACAACTTCCTCTTCCCTCTGTGCGTGTGTGTGTGTGCTGGTGGCCTGGTACTTGTGGGGCCAGAGCTACTGGCTGTCCTTGGCACTGCTCTCTGGGTGACCTGTGTGTGCAGGCAGCAGAAGGGAGGTCACTGATATTCTGGCTTTGGTGTCAGGGCAGGCTTCCTGCTGTTGGGAGAAGAGAAGGGGCTAGGAGAACTGAAAATGAGCTGAGAGGTGGCTGTTCTTGCTCTGTGGCTCTCATAGCTTTATTCACCAGAGTCAGGGAGGGCAGAAAAAGGGAGTGTTCAGTAAGCTGTGTAGAACAAGCTAGTGTAGAAGTAGGGAGCAGAAGGAAGAGGAGACAGGTCCTTGAAGCTTTGTATCGAGCACCCCATCTGTTGAATTTTGGCTGCCTGCTCAGGAAGAGTGGTCCTTGCATGGATAAGCTGATGAAGAGCCCCAGGTTCCCTTGCTTGTGAGGCTGGCTGGAGATGTGGGCCTGGACAGCTGGCAAAGCAGTAGCTGTGGGATGGGTGAGAACATGGAGGGCTGAGTGACTGTACCTTGTTCCTCCCAGAGTCAGGGATCTGAAAACAGGTGACAAGTGAATTCAAATGACATGAGCCAGCCTTGCTGCTCATGCTCTGAAATACCTTTCTGGTGGGGTCTGTCCTCCATCCTTCTGCAGCTGTCACACAAAGACCAGAGGTATTTTAGATCTGGGGACAAAGGAGTAAGAGAAGCTTCTTTAATGTTGCACTTCCCAGATTAGCTGGCACAGAAGTGTGCTACAAAGCATTTACCCTTCAAGCACGTAAAAAGAAGTAAAGCTGACCAGCCCCTCCTATACTAAATGGAGTTTATTATTTAATGTTTAATTATTTAAAATATTTTAGCCATGCTCCCCATTGCATTGGGCTGGAAGCATACATATCGAGATGCTGCCACAGCTTAAAGAGCTCATGACCTGTACAGCCTAGACAGCTTTGGGGTACAAAAGAGAGCCAATGCAGGGAAGTGGCAACTAACTTAGGGAGAAAGAGGAGGAGAGTGGTGAAGTCAAGAGAAGTGGCAGGGCTGCTTGTTTCCAGTTTCCTGCTTCCCACCCCATCCCTGACAATACAGCTTCCTCTGTTTCAACACAAGAAGGGTCTGTTGTGAGGGGGGAAGGAAACAGAAGCTGTCCTGTTCCAGAGGTAGTGTCAGTCCTGCATTGCAGCTTTCCACAAGGCACTGGCTCCCTGTGAGGGATGTCAACTCCAAACAAAGGTGTTCAGGACGTTTCCTCAGTGTGCTGTGCCACAGCAGTCTGTGCTGTCTGTAAAGCTGAACAGACCACTCAGGGTGGCTTGGAAGAGAAACAAGCTGCCTGCCAGGAAACACACCTTTATTTATTGCCAGGCCAAGCAAAAACGTGTACAGGGCTGCAGTGGTTTTGCTTGTAAGAAACACTGAGTATTTCACCTTGCAGGAGAGAAAACGTGGTACCAAGGCTCAGTGTACCTTGAAAGGACAAGAGATGGTCTGCTGGTACAGGACCTAAAATCAATGGATTTTCATAAAGACCTACGTCTAAGCTTGTCTGGAGTGGGGGTAGCCATGGCAAAACCAGGGCACTTTCCATTGTCTGGTATCCCCTCTCCTCCTGCTGGCTGGATAAGAGTCTTGTGCTGAACCTGTGGCTTCATGCTGCTGTTCTGTCAGCTACAGGCCCTGTTTGAGATGTCACCTCATCAGATGTTTTTTCCCCAGGGGTTGCTGCCTCATCTGCAGTGCACTGATTCAGCTGTTTCTGCTGCTCTGCTCTGCACTGAACTAACAGCAGCATTTGTTGAGGGTTGGTGTTGATTGCTTTTCTACTTTTCCAAACAAAAATCAGGAACAGGTTTTTTTTCAGCATTGTCTTCCCCTCTTCAGGAGTTGGATGCAATATTTCCTTCAAATGACCTTTGTTTGACCTCAAGAACAGGCTCTGAAAAATGATTTTTCTAGCATTCAAGGGCCATGACCTCTATCACTGTTGCTACTATTGAGTGGTTATTGCCTAAGACACTCATCTCTGGATTTATTCCTGGATTTTAAGTAGAAGATTCTGGGTAGGTTACCTCAGTAGGCATTGATGTGAGTCAGCTAATTTGAGATGTTTTCACTGGAACACTAACAAGTGCACGTCTGAGCCAACTTTAAGGTTCCCTTTTCTTGGTGAAGTGAGGGATTGCTCAAGAAAAGGTGACAGAACATTTATTTTAACTTTTAAATCATGGCAACAGTTGTATTTTCTCCCACCTACTCACTGTCTTAAAATTAAAAAACAGCTGAACCAAACTTGCCAAAAAGTTTTCTGGCAGAAACCAGAAGGGCAAAATTCCACCTGAAAAGGTTGAAGTTGCTTACAACTGAAAAGAGCCACTTGGGAATAGAAGTGAGAGCTGTCCATATGTGCTTCTCTTCTAATATTAACAGTAATAAGAGTCCTGGATGGCCAAGGAGTGCTTTATAGGTACTCCAGGTACCTAAGAAGATGCCAAAAATCTGTCATGTTGACAGGCCTTAACAGTACATGACAGCATTGCACAACAGCTCTTCAGAAGTGGAAAAAACTGGTTTCTGGTGAAAATTGAATTAAGGAAAGGGAACTGTAATTACTGCAGCTGGAATATGGCCTGGCCAGTAAAAGTTTTAAAACTTTGCTTGCTGTGAGCTCTGTCAAAAGTGGTCTATTCTCTGCTTTGCACCTCACACAGAAAAGAAACCTCTGAGAGCAAAGATTAACTGGCACTGTGCAAAGGTACAGAGTTCAACCTGGGAAGGGAATCATCAGGTAAAATTCAAATGCCACCTTTGGCAGCACAAGGTATTTTATTGGCAGCTGTTTATTCAAGTGTTGACTCAGCCTAGCTTTTGAGATCTAACAAGATTGAGAGCCCTAAGGGCTTATGGCCATGGGCATTAATAAAGCAATCTAATTAAGAGATAATTAAGTCCCATTTATTAAATTCCTAATTAAGCAGCCAACTGTAAATTTGTTAAGTAAAGAATGCTCAGTTGGGATTATTCACTTTCCACACCCTAGCAAAAGGTTAAAATGGGGGGGGAAAGAACTCCAAAAAAATCTTCCCCCTTCTGAAATATGATTTATATTTTAGGTGTGGTGCTTGTGGAGGAAGCAAAGACTAAACACCTCTGCCCTGCTGAAGAGGAAGGAGAGCTTTTCCAGAAGGTTTCCCTCCTCCTAGCAGTGGTAGCACAGTGGGAATGGTTGTATCTGCAAAGGTGCTGCTCCTTGGGAAGAAAAGAAATACAGATCTGAAGATGGGAAGGGATCTCTCTTTGCCTTCCTTGGTGTTGGCATTAAACTCAGCTCTACTGTGAACTCGTGGCCTCAAGTCTTAACTAAGACAACAACCAGACCTGAACTTCTCTAGGATATAGTATCTGACCAGAAAAAAAGGATGTAGAGAAAGAAGAGATTTTGCTACCTTGTCTCACAGATGAAGGAAAATAGGATGTAAGAAGAACTGATGACATACCTAAGATGACTTAGGGAGACCATAATTGAACACTCAGCTGAAGGCCTCTGAGCAGCCTCCCTTAAAGTGCATGTGCTGTGAAGCCTGGCTTGTCCTCTGTATGTGACAGTTCTCTGCTCTCGCTTTCCACCAGCTTCAGCTCTTCTTTGCAGAAATCCCAAACAGGCCAGTTTTTCTCTGCTTAAATTCAACAACAACAAGCCTGCTAAATTGATATTTATGGACTTGGGAACATGGGAATCCAGAAGAAAAATGTGCCAGTATTATCTCAGGGCTTTTTGTTTGCTGCTGTGGAGAGGAGGATGACAGGAGAGGACTCCAGCAGTGCCCATGAACCTTGCACAGAGCTGGCGAGGGCGCAGCGCTACCGCTGGGTTTGGCCACACCTTGGGGAGTGGATGGGAGGCAGCAGCGTTTGGCCTGGAGCTCTGGGGCAGACTTCTAGGTGGAGATTCATAACCTCCCTTTCCTGCTCCTCCTAGCTACTGACACCAGTCTTGGGAGCTGTTCTGGGTTACTAATTTGCCTCCCAAACTGTGCTTCTTTCCTGAAGACTCTTTTGGACCCTATCACTAAGATAAATATCTTGCCACGGGGTTTAGCTTCCCTCTCTCTGGTTTATATTTGAAGGGGTGGACACACTCATGGCTGTAGACAGCTGGTGTGTTTGGACTGATCATAGGCATCTCTGAGATTTAGTTTCTCTTGTTTTTCTGTCTGGTTCAAGCTCCTCAGTTTTCCAGAGGATGACAAAAATGCTGATGGAGTTACAGGAATGGTTAATAATCTAGGGCACTGGCAGATGTCCAAGTTTACCAACTGCTAAACTGTGGCTCAGGGCAGTAAATTCCAGTTCCAAGCTATTTAAACACCTGGCCTGTCTGGGAGTTGTTTCTTTCAGCCGTCAAAGTCAGGAATATGAGATTTCCAGATCAAATGAGGATTATTTTCCTTTCTTGCAGAAACCATGGCTGGAGATCATATCCCAGGCTAGCATAGATCAAAATAGTGACTGAAGGATAGAAGTGTTAGGCATGTATGCACCCAACAATAAGCAGTTTATGAATAGTTTGCACTCCTGTTTTTTTCCTTCTGCCTTTCCTGTGCCTGTGTCTTTGCCTCCTACTGTGCTATGGATTCCTCAGTCTATAACAGGACCTGTAGCTTTAATGATATTTTCAGGCAGAGCTGAGTCTGCTTCTTGCTGTCCCAAGTCCAATAAACTACAGTCATCAAGTTTCAGGCTTTCTTTGGCTTGCCTAATTTTGAGAGGCCCCTTGCTTCATGCAGGCTGGAGTTTAGGGACAGCAGTAACCTCAAGGTGCTCCAAGGCTCTCAAACCCTTAACAGCCCACAGCAGAGAGCCAGTGCTGTGGATGGGCTTGTGCAAAGCATGCTGAGCTCACCAACGCAGGGATTTAGACGAAGTTTCCAGTTAGTTTTACAATTTTCAGTATCTTTTACCCTTTGCCATTATAGAGCATACTGGTCAAATGGAGCTTTCTTTTTCCTTGCCCAGTTTGGGCAGTCTCAAAGAAGATCTAGGTTACAGGGTGAGTTGTGAAGGTGGTGGTTGGACTCAATAATTTTGAAGGTCTTTTCCAAACTGAACAATTCTATCCTTCTGTGATTAAATCCCAGTGATGGAGCAGAAGCGCTATGGTGTGGACACAGTTTATGCTGCTTCCTCAGTTGCATCTAGTCTGGCTCTGGATTCACCTTCAGACCTTCTCTAAGGAAAGCAAGTCTGGTCAGATGAGCTGGGTGAGGGACAGAACATGGAATTAGTGACTGAGACTACAAGGTGGATGAATGTAGACAAGGAGGATGTTTTCTTTTGTCCTGTCCTTTTCTGCTTTCAAGTAGCAGGACTGTCACTCAGAGTAGTATTTTCTTGAGTGTATTTGTATCCAGGACCCATTATTGCCCCCAGTACCTGTTTTCATTTCAGCCATGCAGGAAGGCAGCTAGGCTAGAGGTGAGATTTCAGATCTGACAGCTGCTCAGAGCTAGAAGTTGTTATGAGGATATGAAGTGCCTGCAAAATGATCCGTCAGTCCTGCCTCCTCTGTTGAGCTAGGTCCATGGTTTTGCAGGAAGGGATGGTCTTGGGCAGTAGGCAGGGCTGTCTTTGAAGCACCAGGAATGCTATCCAACACTGAAGCCTTCTTTCGTATGAACTTGTATTTGCTGATGTGAATTTGCACTTGCAGAAGCTGAGGGTTGCTTGTCACTTTTTTGATTTATATTCACAAACACCCTAAGCATACGTTCCCCCATTCCCCCTTCCCCCCCCCTTTTTTTTTCCTTTCTGTTAGCTTTGCTTTCTCCATATGAATTCTGGTTTCTAATGAATTCCTTTCTGGTTATTAAGACTCCTTTTCTCTGCACCCTTCCTCATGCCTCTTTCGTAGCCTAAGCCAAAAATATTTGTCTACCACAAGTGATCAATGCCAGATTTGTTGTGTGGGCAGGATTACAGTGAGGGATAACAAAATAGAGGCAAATTGATGCTTCACTAAAAATAGACCTGCTGCAGAAGGTAGAAACTGTTTCCTCATGTTGACGCTAAGGGATAATTAATAGAGCAATTGGGATGAATTTGGGAAATGATTCCTGGTGAACCACATCCTTCCTGCACTCTGTAAGGAGGCAGGGGGTGATATAGTTTTGAAGCAAGCACAGCAGTGGTTAGAGGATCAGTGTTAGCAGCCATTAATAACTAAAGCTGCCTGTCCTTTGGCTTTGTTGTAAGTGGCTAGAGCACTATTGCCCAGGGTGATGCTGGCCATTTTTGACATCTTCCTTTCTGGATGAGCAGGAATCTGTGTGGATCTCAGTCTCAAGTGGAGATGGCAAATTGTGCGGAGAGAGGGACCGTGACAAGGTTTCTTACTTGCTTGCTTGTCTGTTTTACATTCAGTGTTTTACATTCTGGATCAAGTCCTGAGACTTAATCCAGCCTATTTAATTGCACATAATTTAATCTGTTGTCCTGTAAATCATGTTCTCTCCTGTAAACTGTCTGGCCAAAATGATGTTTTCATCCTTTTAATGCAAAAGATTATAGCAGCCAATTCCCAAGGCAGCACCTGCTGCTTAATTATAGCTAATAGATTATTACCTACAAGCACCACTGTTGCCAGCATGGGGAAGAAATCTGCGCCAGAAATGAGACATTTCTGATGCTGGGAAATTGGAAGTGGCTGGAGGACAGGGAGAATACTGGTGCATACTTCTTTGAAGGCAATTTGCAGTGAGAGCAAGGGAGAAATGATGATACAAAAAGTTCTGGGATAAAGTTAAAAATGTGCGCTCCATTGCTAGTCAGGTTACTGCATCACGATATGGCATCTGGGGCCCCCAACATAGCACAGATGTGCTGGAGTGGGTCCCAAGGAGGGCCACTGGAACGGCTGGAGGGCCATAAAAATGACCAAAGGTCTGGAGCACCACTCCTGTGAGGGAGAGTTGGGGTTGTTCAGCCTGGAGAAGAGAAGGCTCAAGGGAGACCTTATGGTGGCTTTTCAGTGTTCAAAGGGGGCTTATAAAGGAGATGGGGACAGACCGTTTAGCAGGCCCTGTTGCAATAGGACAAGGAGGAGTGGTTTTAAACTGAAAGAGGGTAGGTTTAGAGTAGATATTAGGAAAGAATTCTTTAACGGTGATGAGACACTGGAGGAGGTTGCTCAGAGCAGCCCCATCCCAGGCAGTGTTCAAGGCCAGGTTGGATGTGGCTTTGAGCAACCTGGTGTAGCGGAAGATGTCTCTGCACATGACAGAGGTGTTCAAACTAGAGGATTTTTAAGGTCCTTTCCCACCCAAACCATTCTATGATTTCAGTATGTGGCAACTTGTGTTTATTGTATCTTTATCCGGTGATGCCCACTGATGGTGAATTAGGCAGATGACTTGTAATGAGGGTAGTAGTTGAGTGTCTATAAATTCAGTGAAGCTCCTGGGTGGGCAGAAGAGACAGGCACAGGTTTGTGCCCTGACCAGGGAGGAGACTGGCAGGACTCAGCTGTCACACTGTCCCAGGATCTGTTTTACCAAACAAACATGATGTGGGCTGGCCAGCCTAGTACATGTGCTAGACAGATGATCAGCCTACACACAACTCTCAACTAGCAGCAAAGCCATATTATTGTGCCTGGTGGGCATGAAACAGGGGAGGTGAAGGATTTTTAACTGTGCAAATCTCACAGTGAGCACTGGACACAGATTGCTGGAAAGAGCTTTGTGTCAATTCTGTTTTCATCAGAGCAACTTATCATCATCAGTGCAGATTTCCCTCCTCTCCTGCTGCTGAGTCTTTATCAAATGGGATATAGCAATTCTTTTCAACATTCTCACAAGGCTTTAGAAATGTCAGTGTGGTAAAATGTGTAATTTTCTAGGGGCAACTCTGACTCCTCTTGTGTATTGCCTTGTCTATACTTCACATCCTTTAGTCTTTGCTAATTTTGTTCTTGGCATCTTGAATCCATGGGAGTCCTAGACATGTAGGCTGGAAAAGACTTGATAAATCATGCACTTCTTCCTACAAACAGAGGTAAGATCAACATACCTAGACCACCCTGTAGACCTTATCAAGACATCTTGACAATGATTTGTCTACACCTGTTCCTGAAGATCCTACATGAAGAGGATTCTACCAGAGGATCTGTTTCTACTGTAACGCTTAACTAACTTTATCTTTCAGAAATTTTATTGGAATTATTAACGGAAGTCCTGATTATTATAAATGTAGCCCTTTATATCCTTCTCCAGGCAGGGAATAACTTGAACAACATAATTCAGTTTTAAAAGTTTATTGTTAAGGTGTTTTGCCATATAGTCCTAATTTTCTTCCTGTGAGGCAAAACAAGTGTGTTCTTTCTAACTTTTTTCTTAGTCATAATTCCTAAACTATCAATATTGTTCATTTTCCTCTAAGTAGATTGCGTTTTGGGTGAGAGAGATTTGAAAGAGGTTAAAACTCTGCTAAAGTAGAGATCTATAATTGTAGAAAGACACCAACTTGGACAAAACAGCTGTGGGTGTCTCATATGTCCAGTAATGAATAGGGAAAATTTAAAAAATTGGGATATGCTTCCTTCATAAGGCACACTCAGCTTTCAGTAATCAGTGGTTTAAAAACTTCCTGAACTGGAGGTTGCATTTCTATCATCACATTTAATAGACCCTGATGGGCTAATTCAATTGACTGAAAAAGAGATTAGACAAATTTTATGGTTAATCTTCAAAGCATCTGGTGACACTGAGTTCCTCAATTTACGTGCTATCCACATGAAAAACATATTTCCCACAGCTTGTCTCAGACGTGTTTGCCTGGCAGCTTAACCACTGCTCCCACCCCTTTTATCCCCCATCAGCTCTTGCATTCTGAGAAGTAGCAAGTGTCCTCCATATCATTCATGTTTGCATAGACCAGTGGCAGCAGTGGCTTTTTGCCAGAACTAAAAGTATATCACTCTGAAAGTCCTACAATAAAATGGACCTTCTCTAGACACACTGTGATAACTGGTCAGCACTCCTGGCTCTCCTCTCACAAGACATGCACCCAAAAGTTTGCTTTGGTGTTGTCCACTTCTGCTTGGAGTTGTCCTGTATCTTTGTTTGGCGGAACAGAAGCAACAGCCTGTCTTCACCAAGGATCTAAACTGACTCATTTCATCTGTGGCAGGGAATGGGAGCATGTGTGTGGACAGTTACTGCACATTCCTGTCACATGGGCCATGAACTTCGGGAAATTATTACTGGCTCTACTAAGCTAGACCAATAACCTCTTTCATCCACTTTGTTTCATGTCTCTACAAGAGAAAGTAAATATTAAATGCTGGTCCATGGCCAAATTAGTCTGCCAATTCTTTACCTTAACAGTTCCATCCAGCTAAACAAAGAAGATGATCACTTAAGGATCAAAGCTTTCATCTGAAAATTTAAGGCTGAGTAGATGTGCTGGGAAATGTGACCCATAACAAAAATTAAAACAATCATTGGAAATTTTTGATTTCTTGAAACTTTAGGGAGGAGGTAATGCAAAAATTCGATTTTTAGTATTGCACTGTAAATCACTTAAATCCTTCTTTGCAAGGCCTCACTACCAGGAGCCAGTGACCACTTGGCACACTGGCTGTTGGGTCCCAGCAGCTGGCTGAGAGTTGGATGATAATCTGCCTCCTGGTAGCAGCCTCAGCCTTGCTGTCCCTGTGCTATGCTGTGCCACCAGAGGAAGATGGAGGACAAGTTTCTTGGTGGATCTCATTTGGGCTCTCCTGCTTGTCTGCAAGCTTTCCAGGGCACTGCTGTAGGCTAAGGACTGCCCCTGCATGCTGCTCCAAGGATGGATTGGTTCTGCTGCAGGTATTGTGTGTGTGTGTGTGTGTGTGTGTATTTGTGCACGTCAAGTTATAAAACTAGATGGCCTAAAACTATTACAAGGTCCTCAACAAAGGTTACCATAACCTCTTGCCTCTCTTCCAAGCATGACCTGGATTAAAGGCTTTGGGTGTGACCATATAACCTCTAGCACTTTGTAAAAGGGAGTTCTTGCATCTCAACAAAGCAGCATTGCAGTCAGTCAGAGAAATGTAATAACCTCTCCTCTTTTCCCCTTTCTGTCCTGAAAATAGTGGGTCTTTCCTGTTCTTTATGTGTATTTCATCATTCACTCTTACTTGCATGTACTTAATACATACATTTTTCCAAAACAGCAGAATGTCAAGATCTGGTCCAAATGTTAGCAGGGATGGCTCTGCAGGATTGTGGCTGGACTGAAGTGACCTGCAGATTTAATGCTGCTCTGGAGGACTGAAGTGCTACAGCATTCTGTGCCAGGACAAGTCCTGCTTCATGGACTGTTTTTGGAAGAACACAGTAAATATATTTTATGGGTTTTTATGAAGTTTTAGGAAAGAGGTTGCACATTTTTTGATTTCCAAGGGTAATGAAAGATCAAGAAGCATATTATGATTATAGTTTGAAATCACCAAAGCTGGCTTTTTTTCCTGTCTTGACTATTCCTTGACCCAATCTAAACCTTCTTTCCTGCACAGAAATGTCCCACACACTTTCCTCCCAAAAGAGATCCACCCTGATCGTTCTGCTTCAGTAACAGGTCTGTTTCAGTAAGAAAGGAATTGCTGTACAGATGTCTCTATGGATATCATGAAAATATTTTTCTTCTCTTCCTTTTCCTACTTATTCTCCATAGCTTATCTCAGGAAAATGATGAGGAATCTCCCAGAGAGCACAGCTGGGTGCTGGAGCTGGTAAGTGTAGGGCAGTGTAGAAATCATACAGTGGCCCTGCATCTATACTAAAGGGTAATAAAGTTGTGTGTAAGACAGGAAATCATAGACCGAATATTGGCAACCACATCCTATGTAGATTTTGCTGAGATTGGCTTTGATTGCCAACTGGTGGCCAGAAGCTGTCTCTGATTCAGTTCTTCCCTAAGGCCACCCGCCTGGTGGCTCAGAGGCACTGGAGCAGCCAGACTGGTTGTGGCCACTGCAATGCTCTAGCCGAAGGTCAAGTGAGCATCTCCTGCCAACCCAGAATGGGCTGATTCCTTCTTATTGGTAGATTTGCATTAGGTAAGAAATTAGGCATGCTCTGTGTGCTGCGGTACTGAAGGGTTGGGTGTATTCATTTACCTCCTTCTTCTGGAAGAGTGCAGGTGTCGGGGTTTGCCAGTAGCTTGTGAAAATGTGTTGTGAGGGTGGGTAGGAGGAAGTGTTTCCAAACCATCCCTCTGGGGACTTCTGCTAACAGACTCATCAACTCACTGCGGTGAATTGGCCAAGGACCTTGTCGGGAGGTGGAATCTGAGGTGATTGTGGATGTGGCTGGGGTTGCCCTACCTGACAAAAATACAGCTGCAGGTACAAGCTCTAGAGAGTCCCCTGAAAGCTGGTGTTTGCTACTTATGGCCTTCAGGTACTCTGGTGAAACTGAGCTTCCTGGGGTATCTGAGTGATTCTCTGATCATCTGGAGCAAGGAGGAGGTGGTAGGGGAATGATCTCTCCGTAGTGTGTGATCTATTATGCTGCCTATGTAGCAAAGTATCTGGACTGAGAAGGAGTACCAGGTAGGAGTTAAAAGGCAGGAAAACTTGCTTTTTGGCTGTCAGGCTGACAGAAGACTTTCTTTTCTAAACCACAAGAATTCCAGTGTTATGGAAATTGTTGCCTGAAGATAGCTCAAAGGAGGGCAAGCCTTGAGGTGTTAGTCTTAATGCATCCTGGCTGCTCAAGAAATAATGTTCTTAAAGGTCTGATGGGAGAAGAGGCTGCTTTTTGACCTTCCTCTGCTTGACTTTGATTTCAGACTTTCCCTCACTTGTTTGTATAACATTGGAGCAAACTTTGATAGCTTAAATTGCTGGCCTGGAGCTCAAACAACTGGCAAAAATGGTCAGGAAAGAAAGTGCAGTTCTTCTGCTTTCCCTGGCTGGTGACCACTCCTTCCCCTTATCACTGAGGCCGTTGGTAGCTCAGATTGCTCTTGTTCTTGTAACAAAGATTGCTGGGTGGGAGGAGAGTTGAGCAGCAAAAAGCAGACAAGACCTCAGCTTTGCAGGAGCATGTATTAACACTCAGTCTAGACTAAGGGGTGAGCACAGGAAACCTGCATAGGAAACCTTCTCTGCAAAAGACTACACAGATCTTTCCAATGTACATCCCTGTGCTTCCCTCACCATTCCTAGACTGCAGTCTGTGACTGGTGGAGCTGGTTCCTGCTCATGAGAGGCTTCTGGTAAGCTCCATCACCAACCTCATCCTTGGCAGTGACTGAGAAGAGCTGGAGGGGAGGAAGAGGAGCAGAATGGTGGTGTGGGTATCAGTCATCATCTATGGAAAGATACCCTACTGGGTATCCTAGGACCTGTCTGAAATCCTTGTGCGGCAGCTGAGGGACTTGATCTAGTTCACTAAGAGATCACTGTAGTACCTAAATCCACTTCATTACAACAGCACACATTGACGTGTACTGCTGGTGCCTGAACTCATCCTGTATGTCTTGGCTAAGTCAGTAGCTTGCATATGATGTTTTTATCCTCTTGTGAGTAGCAAGATTTACAGATGATCACTCAGATGATCATAGAGTGGTTCAGATCCTTGCATGTTTGTCCTTGTGTTTCTCAGAGTGCAATCTACAAAAATCAATTTAATTGCTTTTGTGCGTGCAAAGGCCAAGCTCAAGACCTGGCTTTTCACAGTCAAACAGGAGGGGTAAAATGTTCATTGGTTCACAGTAGGCACCTATCCCTTTTCTTTGTATTGGAACCTAAACTGAATTACCCAGACTGCTTCAATTTGCAGAACTGGACCTGAAATATCCAAAGTCCAGGCTTTCCCTCTGAATTTTGCCATACTAGTTTCTGGGAAAAGCTATCAGAAAACAGAATACAAAGTAAAACACAGGAGAGGAGGGGTATTCACCACCTGTCTGTTTTGAAACAGGCATCCACCTGCTGAGAAGGTCTAGTACAGTTAAGAGGGATTCTTGTTGTGTCACAGTGATTTTCCCATCTCTACTTCAAACCACCCTCTGCAGTCTTTTTCAGAGAAGGGAGAATGAGCTACTCTGCTCCACAGAAGCTACTTATAGCAGTGTTCATGGTGCTGGAGAGCTGTCAGCTTTGCTAAGTGGTGAGGCAGGGGGGAAGCAGAGACTCAAGATAAGAATAGTAAGTGAAATCTTAAATTTGACAGGCCTGTCAAGGAGGAAATTACAGCTTGGGGGAGGAAAAGTGGTTGTGTTTTGAATTTTCTGTAGTAAATATAAAGTCTGGGGGTTTTGGCGGTGAGGAGGCAGTTCCACCAGGAATGTGTAAAGCTTTGTTTTGGACATGCCTGCCACAGCTGTTTTTCATTATAAGAGAGCAAGAGGAGGACTTGGTGACAAGGAAACCTTGTATACTATGGCAGAGCTGATGTAGAAGATGCCAGAAGGCAGGCGGAGAAGAGAGTGGAGGGAGCCTGGAGGACACCAGAAATCTCTTAAACAATCCAGGTGGCACCTGAATGAATTTGCATAAGGTTACCCTTTCTTCCCCATCTCCACTGAAACAACAAGTTGCTGACCTTACCTGGCAGTAACTGCAGAGCAGTTCCCAGCTGTGCCAGGGGCCTGGCACTTATTTTTCTCATGGGCTGTGTTTAAGAATGTGGTGCTTGCTTTTTAAATTTTATTCTAAATTCTGCTCCCAGGCCAGCTTGAACCTGTACTGTGGAAGAAGTGCTAGTATTTATGGCTGCTCTGCTGGGTATCTATCAAGATTTCTGCCAGAGGGAGTGGAAGGTAAAAGGGGAGGTGAGGGACGTGCAGAAGAGCTCTGTGAGTCCAATCTGGAAATGTGCCAGCACACAGGCATGCACCATCCCCTGCTGCTCACAGGAGGCAGGAGGCTGAAATAATGTGTCCAGGGTCAGGCAACAGGCTGCAGTCAAAGCATAAGCAGTGCAGCCATGTCTCAGCCACTCCTGTTGGACTCTACACTGCTCTGGATAAGCTGTCCTACTCCTTCTGGGCTCCTCCATGTGGAGCATCAGCTTCTTTTTCTGCAGGATGTGTTCCTGTAAACTGAATGCAATTTCCAATGAAAACAGAAGAGAGATACACCTTCGTCCTTTTCTTCCCCACCAGGCTACTGAGAAGGTTTGGTGCTGTACCAGTAAAACCAGTGATGATTTTGGTGAAGGGAAGGTCTGCGGCACCAGAAATGAGAGTACTGCAGTCACAGGATGTTCGGGCCTCACTTTTGAGGCAAACACTCAGTGCATTGTCCTAGTGCTGGAACAAAGCTGTCCAGCAGGACTGACACTGAGACATCCTCTGTGTGTTGTGTTGTGCTGTGCAGTTTCCCCTGGCTGGCACCTCCTGGACAGGCTCCTGGGCAGCAGCTTCACTGATTTCACCAGTGACCCAGATGTGAGCTATCCTCACCTCAGCAGGCCTAGGCTGCTTAGGCTGTTGGAAGGACCTTTCCCGGGGAAAAGGGGACACCCCTGTGCATGAGTTAGTGGAATGAGATCAGCTATCCTGATGTTATGAACCCAAAGCAGCAGGGCTTGCATTTCTCAAGTGTGACCCCCAGGCCCGATCTGTCCATACTTAGTGCACTCAGATGTTTAAGATATTCAAGCCCTTTATTTTGATGCTTCTTTGACTGCCAGTCCAGTTTAAATACCTGTTCTCAAGGAGTGAATGCAGAAGCACTTCTGAACATTGCTTGTTCAACAAGCCACTCTTAGCTAGTGGTTTGTAAGAGACTTAGCTTGTAGCTGCCTGGGCAGATGTCAGAATGAACCAGCTCTCCTATGGATCTTTTATAGCTGGAGCCTTCAATGCCTAAGAAGAGAGAAGATCTGATTAGAAAAATTACCTAGACATGGGAGTCCAGTAAAGGGTCTTGACCTGTAGAGATTCTCTGGTGTCTAAGAAGAGTTTAGGTCCTGCCTCTCCCTTCCTCATGATGGGAATACTAGGCATCTATTTCTATGGTATCTTTGAGCCCTCACTTCTTCTGTTGAGAATGACAAAGAGTTTTAAAATATTTCAGGAGGAAAAAGAAAATTACGGGTCGCAGACAGGCACAGGTAGAGGCCTGTCATGTAAATTGAACATACATTTCTGCTTCTGAGCACTTATGGCCATTTAAGAAGGACATGATGGTCCTGGAATTGTTTGTATAAGCTATCAGGATGTTTCGCATTTCCTAATTGTCCTCCTATTTAGACAGAAGGGGTGAATGACTTTTGCCACTTCTTGAGGTGAAACTTATAGCAATGATAATATCCCAGCGTACAGGGATATCATCTTATTGATGAGCTCGGTCTTTGAATACAAAGCTGTTTGCTCCCACCTCTTCCAGAGTGGATTGTACCCACAAATTTTATCTCTGCCAAAATCCTTTTGGACGTTTTCTTATTGTTACAGAGCAAATAAAGGAGAGTTCCTAGTGCAGACAGCAGGGAAAAAAGGTCAGAGCCAAGAGCTGTTCTGCTCCCTGTGGACACACACGCTGGTGTGATAAAGGGGAGCAGGGTAGGCAATGGCTAAGGCAGGGCAGTGCCAGAAAATCAGCCTGGTCTCCTACCAGGGGTCTGGTGTTGGATTCTTATGGTGCTATCACGGTGCCAGGAGCCTGGGTCAGGGGAGTCATGGAGCCAAAGTAAATATTTTAGCAAAGGCTGATGAGAACAGACTGCCTCTCTAACAGCATGGGTTTCTCAGAAATTTGAGTGCTAAGACCTTTAGCTTTTCTTGTTTCTGCCATAACAAAAAAATCTTCTCAGGTGACCTCCTTCTTTCCTGTCTCTTCTCCCCCATTCCTCCTCTTTCAACATTTTTTTTTCCCCTAAGTTCCAAATCACCATTATTAATCACTTAAAAGGCCTGAAAATAAAGGAGAGAAATTAGAACAAGTATTCTACTTCTCGCATTCAGGTTCAGTTTGGTCTGGAGCACAAGGTAGACAATGGACTTTGTGTCCTTGCTCTTGGCAAAGGCAGTGCAGAGAGGATGTGCCAGCCATGGTGGCAGAGGAGTAGGTGGTGATAAAGCACTGCTCAGCTGAGCCTGGATGTTGCTTCTCTAGATGTCTCTTCCTTTTGGCTCCACAAACAGTCTGCGATACTTGCGAAGAAGGGTAGGTCTGGCTTCTGCTTCCCAGTCAGCTGAAATGCCACAGGATGTGGCTTCTCGTTTTTTCCTCTCTAGTCCTCTGGGAACAAAACCTTCATGTTCCAAATACAGGCACTTCAGAGGGGAGGCACAGCCAGATTTCCCCACGTTTGCCTCTCTGTTTTCCCCCTCTGACCAAGCAGCACTGCACTGAGTTCTTTTCACAGCTTCTTGCTTAAGTTAACTGCCACAGATTTACCTGTCACTTGCCTTCTTTTCATTTCAAATTATTCACAGACTAAGAAATAGCTTTTAATTCAAACCCCAAGAGTCCTCAAATTTTATAGTAAGTAGACACATGGCCATATTTCAGCTTGCAGTTTTTAGAGGTCTGGAAATAAACATTTGGCTTTTCTCAATTCCAAACTGCTTAATAACCTGTTACAGCCTACACCTACTAATGCTCTCACACACAAAGCTGTTGCACCTTTATAGATGCTTTTTTCCCTGGCATGCCTTTTTGAGGTTGATTTTTTTTTTTTTTCAGTCTTGGCAGATAAAATCCAAGCTCTTTTTTTACAAGTAGCCGCTTTAAATTTTCCACTTCAGCTTGCTATTGCCCAATTGCTAAGAATCTTATTTTCTGTTGTGTTTTCTCTTTATTTCCATTTGGTTTTGGGTAGTTCCTAAGTTATGGTGTCTTCTCACAACAACAGCAGATGTCAGCATGGCTTGTCTTGTAGCATAGACTGTATAGAGCAAACCAGTATTGCCCACTGTGCCCATTCCTGTGAGCTGGCAGTGCATCATGAAATTCCTTTAGTGCACAAAAGGTAAAGACAGACTGATTTTCATGTGAGGAACTGATGGAACCGCTGTGCAGCTGTTATTTAGTGGACTTTACTGGTGGAATTGAGTGTGTTTCAGGGATTGCAGGAAGATTTATTCCCACCCTTTTACAGGTGGGAAAACCAAAGCACATGCAACAGTTATCCAGCATATCGGGTGCTGAACTGAGAATACAACCAGAATATAAGTCTCCAGCCTCTCAGACAGACCTGTGGCTTCTCCCTTCCCTCTGTGGAGAGGGTTTATGCACAAGCATGATTGAAAATGCCAAAAAACTATGCCTTGACTAGATTATTTCATGGCAACTAATGTTGACATCTGTTGATTTTTTTCCAAGGCTCACACAGAAAACGGGGAGAAAATAGAAAGGATTGGAATGTGTTTGTAAAGTTATAGCAGTGATGATAAATCAGGGCAACACAAGTGGAAATCTTTCTGAAGGGGGCAGAAGGCTTAAGAGTTGTTCTGATGGGAGACTGTGATGTATTGTTCAGGAGATTGCACGAAAAGGCAGAGGGTAGAAGATCTATCACAGAAAAAGAAGAAATGCTGGGGAGATCTGTGGGGCATGGGGAACCCTATGACAGGCCCTGCAAATCTTGCTCTCTCTCAGAGTCCTGGACCCATCAGGTAAAAGGAGTCTTGAGGAGGTGGAAAAAGCAGGGGCAGGTCACTTCTGCAAGTCCTACATCACTTGGGAGAGGAAAGGGGAGGCTCTCTGGTCGCGGGTTGGGTACCTTAGTTTGGCCATTCTGGGGTGCTTACAACCACAAAAGATGTGTTGGACTTCAGGTTATTCACAGAAATGGAGGCAAGAAATTAAGAGCAGATAAAGGTGGGGAATTTTGTTTTACTTTTCTTTCCTCTCTTTACTCTCTACTGTCTTCTAAAGATAAGAGAGTTTCAGAAATCAGTGAAGAATTCTCTTTTTTTTCGTTACAGGATTTTTAAAGAGGTTGTATTAGCTGTTGATACTGCCCACTTTGAAAGTCTTTGGTTGGGTTTTTTCTTTTTTAATGATGCCTGATATTATGAAAGTCAGGCAGTTCTACAGCTTTATCTTGTTTTATCTTAGGGTTTGTTTTTTTCTTCTTGGCTATTTGAATATTTTTAGCCTGGGCAAGAGAGAGGAACTGGCCAATTTATATTTCTGTTCAATAGCACTGGTTTACCTCTGTATACCACTGGCCATTCTAGAAAAAAAAGTGTGGTGTTTTGTTTTTTGTTTTTTTGTAAAGAACCTTGACATTCAGGCAAACAAGGAAGAAAAGAGGCTTGAAGAGGTCAGCTGCCCTATTTCCCAGCTTCAGGACAGAACTGACTCTGTACTATCAGTCTGAGAAGTGCTTGTCATACTTGACTTCCTAAAACCTCTGGCAGAGCTGATTTCTCGAACTCCTTTAGCTTCTATTCCAGCAATCCATAACCCTGTAATGTTATTCCCCATATATACCCCAGACCCCCATCTTGCTGTGATTTGATGCCTGTACTTGAGCTGTTTACCAAGGGCATGGAGAGCAGGTAATTCTTTTCCTCTTCACAGCAGCTAATACTGTTCTCACCTCTCCTCTCAGTCCTCCTTCCTCTAGGCTGCCAATGCTGATGAACATTGTGGCTACTGATGCAGTTTTATAATGAATATCTCAGTTACTCTGTAATATTTTCATCCAGACCATATTTTTCCCAGTTGGTTTTTGCCAAGGTCACATGAAACACTGTTGGAGCCCTCAGCAGTCAGTGTATGTGGTTTTTTGTGCTTGCCTGATCTCTCTACAAGGTCTTTGTCATAGAAAGAAGCACACTCCATTGGATCTGCTTCTGACAGTAGTGGGTGGGATTTTACCTACCTCCCAAAAACTGGGCAGAGGCTCTCACGTGGTTTGTTCATTTTGTTTTCTCGCAGAGTTGAAGTTTAATGAAACCAGCCATAATTCTGACTCCTCCCTTCCCCCTTTTCTAAGATGAGCATTGCCTTTACAACTCTTCTGGAAGCATCCTAGTTCTGCACAAGCTGTCAGATACCACTTCTGATGGCTCTGAGGGTTCTTTTAAATTCATCTGGATTAATTTCATCCAACTAAAAACTATATATTTTATCTATTTTGTTCTTTATGAATTCTAACCTGAAGTTATCCCTGATATTATTGGTATTAATTTTGTTGACTCCCTGATCTGTAGTGGTTTCTTAAATAGACATTGAAGCAAAAAAAAATCATTAAACACTTCCTTGCTTAGTGATGTTTAATAGAAGCTCTCCATGTCTCTAATAGATCTGTTCATCACTTGTTCTCCTTTTATGACGGTTGTACAAATGCAAGCTTTAACATGTTTTTTTGTCTCTTAGTTGTATGTTACTTTCTGCCATGGCCTCTCTGATTTTCATCTCTATGTATCTGTACCATCTTTGTTTGTAGTTTTTATCTCTTTTTCCAGAATCTACATGCTTCCCTCTCTGTGGGAGAAGTTGCTAAAGAACCATAAGATTTAGTCTCTTTCTCCATGACATTTCTGCATGAGGGCAGTTTGTGAGTTAGGTATGCTTTGTTTAAGGATTGGACTTAAACTTTGTTTAAGTTGGATGTGAGCTTTTTTCCTCATTGGATCTGAATTCTGTTCATTTAATTCTGTGTTCAGCAACTGATTTTGCTCTTCTCACTTTTTCTTCTCCTAAGACTCTGAGACTTTATAGTTTTCTCCTTGTCTACCAGTTTCCTTCCCTGCTTTTCTGTTTCAGTGCATTTCGCTACTGTCAGCATCAAATACTCCTCTGAGTGATTTCAGAGAGTTTGCATCTACAGTATTTCTCCTTGCATATGGCTGAACAACCTGTGGAGCAGCCTGTGCTCTCATCTCAGCCCATTCCTTGCTTCCCCTGATTACTACAGGTAACCACTGTCATGTTTCAGTTTGGCTTAAGTTTCATAATTTGGTTTCTAAATCGTTTTCTTATGGCCTGAATTTACCCCAACCATCTCTGCCCTCTCCGTCAGATCTTACTCCAATTTGCCAGCCACACTGAGGAGTTAAAATGCTTGTTTTACAAAATCCCTCAGGGAAGACAGCAGCAAAGAAAAGTCAGAAACGCTGGATGTGTGTGTAGTGGAGAGTTGTGAAGATCAGTATAGCAAAGTTAGCTTCAAGGCTAGCCTGTCTATGAAGTGAAGTCAGTAAACTGAAGATAGAGCTGATGAAGTTCCTTGTAAAGACCCCATTTCGCTCTTGAGTGAAGAGGATGAAGACATTAACTCAGTCACATCCTCCTTGTCAGCAGAGTGTTCTGCTGCACTGGCTGAAACAGTTGTTTTCATCTCATAGAAGTCCAACAAGTACTGAAACCTTAATCCTTCTGTTTCCTAAGCAGAACATCATGTGTTCTCTATTTTAATTGGATTGAGGCCATGCTGATACTTCATTAGTACAACTATGAGCCTTACATAAATTCCTGTGTATGAGTTCTGATCTCCTGGATGGTGTTTCAGCTTCACGTTCCTGTGCCTGTGTGTGCCTGCTGTATTACTGTGTCAAAAATCCAGTCTAATATGTATTTGTGTTGTGCAAATATTGTAGTTTTGATGTGTACTTTTATTATCAGACAAAGATGGGTGGAGGAAAACTGTGAAGTCCAGAATATGCCCAGTATCTGATCATAGAATTATTTGGTTTGGAAGGGGCAATTTAAAGATCATACCGTTCAGTGCCCTTGCATTGAGCAGGGGCAGCTTCATCTACATCAGTTTGCTCCGAGCCCTAGCAGGATTTGTTCTGTGATCTCCCTAGGCACAGACGTGAGGCTGACAGGTCAGTGGTTCACAGGGCCTCCCTTTCTACCCTTTCTTAAGATGGGTGCAATGTTTCCCTTTTTCACCTGGGATTTCACCTGACTGCCATGACTTTTCAAATGTAATTGAGAGTGGCTTGGCAACTACATCAGCCAGTTCCCTCAGGACTCTGGGATGCATGCCATCAGGTCCCATAGACTTATGTATGTTTCAGGTGGTTCCTCAGCTGGTCTCAAACCTGATCTTCTCTTACAGTGGGAGGGAGTTTTCTCCCTCAGTCCCTGTCCTGCCCCGCTCAAGAGGCGTGGAAAGAGCGATGAGGCAAAAAATGGAGTGCCTTGTCTGTTGTTCCCAGTTTGCCGGGCATATTTATCAGAAGTAGTATATTTTTGACATTCTTTTCTGGCAGATATACCTATAGAAGCCCTTCTTAGTATTCTTAACACCCCTTGCCAAGTTCAACTCCAGCCACATCTTGGCCTTCCTGACCCCATCTCTCACATACAAGCAATATCCCTGTATTCTTCCCAGGATACCTCTCCTTGTTTCCACTGCCTGTGCACTTCCTTTTTGCCATTTTGCTTTGACAAGCAGGTCTTGACTAATCCATGGTGGTCTCTTGCCATCCTTTGCTGATTTCTCATGCGTGGGGATTGACAAATCTTGTGCTCTGCGGAAAGCGAGATCCTTAAAGATCTGCCAGCTCTGCTCTGCTCCCTTGTCCCTGAGGGTGGTTCCAAGGGGGTCTTATTGACTTGAACTTACGAAGAAAAATGTAGGAATTTTGCTTCCCTAAAATTCAGTGGCCTGACTTTACTCAGCCTGACCCACATTCCCCAGGACTATGAACTCCAGCAATGCAGGATCACTGCAGCCCAGGCTGACTCCAATCCTGATGTCACAAATTATTTCACTTGTGCTGGGGAGTGACAGGTCTGGTATCACATCTCCTTTGGCAGGGATGTCTATTACCTGGCTTAAGAATTTACCCTTGATACATTCCAGGCGTTTCCTGGATCGCCCACAGCTTGCTCTGCTGCTTTTGCAGCAGATGCCGTTTGTTGAAGTAGGATGATAGCCCTTCCCATGACTTTAAGCTTCTCTTCTGGATGCTATAGGTTTGTAAGTTGCAAACTATGTGAAGAACTAAACATAAGCAGAAAATCCAGCCCCAAAACCAGTTTACAAGAATTAATGGTTAGAGGATAGAGAAGCTCACAGAAATAGTGGTGTTGTGTTTGCTTATCACTGTGGATACAGTTCAACATGTTCAGTTTCTCCGTGCTGTTTACAACACAAATTCAACAGCCGCCTGCTGGCACATGAGAGTTGGAAAGTCAAATTAACTCTGAAGTGAGAACAGGTTTTGTAGTTCTGTGTGACCAAAAGTTTGTTGATTTTCTAATTAATATTGGACTGTCTGTAAAAGAAAATGAAAGTTCTTTAAGCAGTGTTGACAGACCAATAGGAGCTCAGGTTTTGCATCACTAGACTCTTAACTTACCTTGAATTAGGACTCTTCCAGGAGTAGCAGCAATCCTTATTATAGCTGGATACTGCCCACTGCAGCGAGTCCCTTATCACTGACCAGAGCTCCCTCGAGCTGCTGACGCAGCTCCGATTTGGTTCCATGTGCTTTGTCCAACAGGGATGAGAGAGGAAAAACTAACAATTTAAAAATTAAAAACCCGTGAAAAGCAGAGTAATGGCGAAACCGCCGCTGTGTTCCCCAACGGGGAGTGCTGCAAGCGGTGTCTGTGCAGCCGCAGGTGCCCGCCCGGCTCCCCAAGGCTGCCCTCTGCAGGCTCTCCGGCTCCGGCCCTTCGGAACGCGGCACGCCGCGGCACGGCCGCCGGCAGCGCTTAATTCGGCTGTACCGCCACAGTTTCAGCCATCCCATCTGCCACACAGCAGACTCAGGACAGGCAATGTGCACTCGCAGCCCAGAAAGCCAAATCCTGGGCTGCATCCGAAGCAGCGTGGGCAGCAGGGCGAGGGAGGGGATTCTGCCCCTCTGCTCGGCTCTGCTCTGGTGAGACCCCACCTGCAGTGCTGCATCAGCTCTGGGGTCCCAGCACACACAGGACACCAGCCTGTTGGAGAGAGTCCAGAGGAGGGTCACCAAGCTGATCAGAGGGACGGAGCACCTTTCCTATGAGGAAAGGCTGGGAGAATTGGGGTTTTTCAGCCTGGAGAAGAGAAGGCTCTGCAGGGACCTAATTCTGGCCTTCCAGTACCTGAGGGGAGCCTACAGGAATGAGGGAGAGGGACTTTTTATGAGAACATGTAGTGACAGGACAAGGGGCAATGGCTCCAAACGAAAAGACAGTAGGTTTAGATTAGATTAGGAAAAAAAATTTACTGTGTGGGTGGTGAGGCACAGGAGCAGATTGCCCAGAGAAGTTGTGAATGTTCCATCCCTGTCAGTGTTCAAGGCCAGGCTGAATGGAGCTCTGAGCAACCTGGTCTAGTGGAAGGTGTCCCTGCCCATGGCAGGGGGTTGGTACTAATTGATCTTTAGGGTCCCTTCCAACCCACACCATTCTATGATTCTATATACTTTTATTTGTTACAAGGTGCAGACCAGGTACTGTTCAAGAGAACGTTAAACGCAATTAATTTTTGTGTGTATTGGCATCTAGAAACACATAAATCTTGTAGGAAACTTTATCAGGGCATTTTTTCCCCCTAGTTACACTAGTCTGCAACTTTCCCACACAGGTCACTTTCCCTTTTTTTCCCTCCCTTATCTTCTACTTTGTTTGGCAGCCACCAGGAGCACGCAGTGTAATCCCCAGAAGAACTGCTCCCAGCACTCTCAGTGAGTAGATGGCAGGTAGAATTGATGTATCTGCATTCAGGGCTGGTTTCAACATCCACCATTTTAATATCTAAATAGTCATGGCACTGAGCCATATCATAAGGGCATTTCCCACTGCATACGGTGGAAAGATTTCCATCTTGCTGGGACAGAGCAAGTCTTGCCTGGCGTCTTAACCACCCACAAAAATTAGTCAGATGGTAACTAGTCGAGCATGGCTTTACCCCTGCTTACATTTTTTTGTGTTTCAAAAAGTAAAAGAGCAGCTTTCAAAAGCAAAAGAAATGTCTAATGCTGAAAATGTCAAAAAACCTACCTACCTGTGACCTTGTCAGGAATGTATTTACAGGGGCACATCACCACCTGGTTGTTCCAATACTCTTTCTTCATTTTCCAAATCTACTTGGTTGATGCTTTTAATGGTGGAAGTGAGCTTCGTCACTGAAAGTATGAATGAATGTGACAGTCATGTATTCGTGTCATGTACTAGTATTTTACATGTGTGTACCAACAGCAGTTGGTTGGGGTGTAAAGTGAGGCAGAACCTGGCAGTCATATGAATACAAATTATGTTTATTCTTCCTTCAAAAAACCCTCTTGTTGCCGTCCTCAGTACCCAGACACCTGTGCAGGGCAGAGATGTTTGGAGCAGTGCAGGGGCATGTAAATATGCTACCCTAAATCATGTCAATTTTCCAGGACCCATCCAGCATCTGTTCTTATATCCTCAGGGCAGTTCTGTCTGGTGAATACTGCATTTGGAGAAGGCTCCTCATGCTACCCTTTTCCCTGTGCTGTGGTGAGGCTCTGCCTGGGGCACTGCATCCAGCTCTGGCGTCCCAAGCACAGGAAAGGGTGTCAGACCTGCTGGAGTGACTCCAGAGGAGGGCTGCAAAGATTATTGAAGGGCTGAAGCACCTCTGCTGTGAGGAAAGGCTGAGACAATTGGGGTTGTTCAGCTTGGAGAAGACTGGGGAGACCTTGTTGCAGCCTTACAACATTAAAGGGGTCTTTTAAGAGGGCAGACTGTTCAGCAGGGCCTGCTGCAATAGGACAAGGGGTAATGGTTTTAAACTAACAAAGGATAGAGTCTGACTATATATAAGCATCCTGGTTTCAGCTGGCATAGAGTTCATTTTTGTCCTAGTAGCTGCTGCAGTGCTGTGCTTTGGATTTAGTATGAGAACAGTGTGATACCACTGGTATTTTAGTTGCTGCTAAATAGTGTGACTTTAACTCAAGGACTTGCTGGTTTCCCATGCTCTGCCAGTGAGGAGGTGCACAAGAAGGGAGGGACTATGGTGAGAACAGCTGATCCAAACAGGCCAGAGGGATGTTTTGTATCATAAAATGTCAGACTCAGTATAGAAACTTGGGGCAGTAGGCCTGGAGTCACCAATCACTGCTGGAGGATGGGCTGGGCATTGGTCAGCAGGTGGTGAGCAGTTGTATTGTGCATCACCTGTGTTTCTTGGGGTTTACTCCTCTCTCTCCTTGTCATTGATATTTTTACTGTTGTTATTATCATTGTTATTATCACAATGTTTTGTTTTAATTCAATTATTAAACTGTTCTTCTTTCAATCCATAAGTTTTATTTGTTCTTTGATTCTCCTCCCCACGGCGTGGTGGGAGGGAGGTAGGGAGTGAGCAGCTGTGTGGTACTTAGTTGCAGGCTGGAGTTAAACCACTGCAATATGAGGAAGAAATGTTTTATACTGAGAGTAATAAAATGTTGGAACAGGTTGCCTAGGGAAGTGGTGGATGCCCAATCCCTGGAAACATTCAAAGTCAGGTTGGATGGGGCTCTGAGCAACCTGGTCTAGTTGAAGGTATCCCTGCTCATTGCAGGGGTATTGGACTAGATGATTTTTAAAAGATCCTTTCCAACCCAAATGATTCATATAGGATTTTTTTTAGAGTTTCCTCAGTATTTATCTCTGTGATGACTTCTTTAATTTTTGCTATTGCTTTTTCCACAGAAATACTGATGTTGCTTGTAATAAAAGATGGCCCTTCACAACTTTGCCTTTACAGGACAAAGAAGAGGACTCCTATTTTGAGACACTGAAGATGGTCATCTTCTCCCTCCCCTGCAACTGAATTTCTGTGCTCCTTCACAATATTTCCTCTTTTTGATACAGAGCTTTGGTGACTAATAGTTAATTTTGCAAGCAGTTTTGCAAATGTAGCTCTCATGGAGGTTTTAAAGAGAAACTTTAGCTCATACAGTGCAGGGAAATGCGGTGGCTGCTGTTCTGGTAGCTGTAGCAGGGAGTGTAGTTGTAACCAGAAAAGCATTCAGAGTCCAAGAATCACCACCAAAAAAACCCACTGAACTATTTTTATGTTTTCAGAACTTTTTATGGTGACATGTTTCTCAAGCAGTGTCAGCCCCTCTGTTCCTGACATTGCTAGCCAGCAGGAGGCTTTGGGAACTGGCTCTTTACACTCGCTGTCTCCCTTAAATGTTGTTTCAAATGAGCTAGCAGTGGGACATTTGTCAGACTTTTTTAAAATTTTCGTTTTCCTCTTGCAAACCTATGTGAGCCATCTCTCTCCTTAAACTCATTTCTGCCAGGAAGTCTCTGTCCTGTAGCACTCTGATCCCTCGGCTTGCAGTGTCTCCTGATTTCCCTGTATTTGAGTTCCTGGCATGTGTGTCCCATTTATCCCTCTTGAAGCAGAAACTGTTGGCAGATGGGCCCTGGGTATTGTGGAAAATCTCAAGCACTGGCAAATGCTGAAAGATTGCCATTCTCTGTCTTGTTCTTTCTGTGGTCCCACCGAGGTTATTTGCAGCACTGTCCTCCCTTAAAATATGCCATAACTATTTGACAAAACTGGTTTTTTTGGGTGATCTCCCAGTCCTGTTTGTGACTCCATAACCGACCTTGCTGTGGCCACCGCACTGGAAACGCTGGGGCTGCAATTTCAGGTGTGGCACTGGAGCCCTCTCAATGCAGGAAAGTTCTCCAGGTTATATGTAATATAATGTAAGATAATCATGGGCCTAATGCTCTCCAGTTATACCTACAATGCACCTGTGCTCTTCCACATGGCTGCCTGGAAAGAGTAGTTTCCTTTGACAGTTAACCTTAACCTTTCACTGAGCGTCCTAAGATTTTCAAGCTTTTTCAATCCTGAAAGATTTCCCAATAGGCATAAAGAGTTCTGTGTAGAGATTTTAAATGCTCTAAAGTTTGACTTCCTTTTCATTGTTTCTTTTTAGGACTGCCTTAAAAGGACCTTACAAACCACAGACTGAAAGAGCATTGATTTTAATCTGTGTCTGTATGGCAGACTGTGGTGGTTTAACTGTTCAGTTCATGTCAGAGTTGATCTGAGGAAGGAGCAGAAGGAAGGCAAAGAAAACTGCCATACAAAGTTGGGCTGCTGAGATGTTTTGGGGAATAATTAGTTTGAAAAAAAATTAGGCTATTATCCTTGTGCAATGCCAGGGAAGCTGCATGATATAAACAAAGGTATTACTTTTCTTACTGTCATTTTCTTTATGGATAAGAAGGTAGTGACGGTGACACTTTCCCACCCGTTCAGGCAGCTTAATGAGTGGCAGTGCAGTGATTGAGGTTTAAATGTTAAGCATTATTTGACACATAAAAACCCACCTTTTTCAAAGCAACACCTAAATGCCCCACGCAGCCTCAGAACCAAACCCACCCCTTACCAAGATTACTTCAGATTTCTGCTCAGGAGGGACAATCTTAACTATGGGTGAAATTCCATGTATGTTTTCCTCAGTGTGTCTATTTTTTTGAGGAGATGAGGCAACCTGTATCCAGATAATACTTTCTGCTGTAATTTCTGACTTGTTCTAGATTACCTGTAAACCTTTTCTCTTCTGATAAAGGGTGATAAAGAATAGATGTCCCTACACATAATTAGGTGGGCACTGCTTTCTAGGTGGAAGCTGGTAACGAAAGGGTGAAGAAGTGTATTTGAGACATGGGTAGAGGAAAATTACTTTGTCATATGGCCTTAGAAGAAGGAAAATGTTTTGATGGTGTCTTTGTTTTTTACTGATCACTTTACCTTTCCTTTGCAAAGCACCAAAGAGCAGCCTCAGTCTATCTGGGTCTAGTGACTTCATCTTGACTGAACTGTGCTGCCCCAGAGGAATAAAGATGCGTGTCTTGGTACTGATATTCACCATGAAATAAACCTGGGTGTCAGCTGTAAAACAGTAAATTCACTTTAGGGCCTTCTGCAGTTGCCATTAAATGTTAGCTCCACAGGAGCTCAGACAGCTCTGGCAGCTGGGAGAGAAGGATACTGTAAACTGGGGTGAGAAGGAGAAATCCAGGAGGAGTAAACATGTAGAAACATCTGGAGCATTTCAGTCAAATCAAGTTTCCCAGCTGTGGCAGGATGGCTACATTGTCCTGGAGGACATCTCCGGGTGCTCAGACACAGCTCTTTGTTTTCCCTGCTATATCTCTGCATGTCCCTCCTTTGTCCATCAATGGAAGAATGGTGGCAATGGAAGAATTCAGGAGCTGACCTGCTTTTACACCTTGGCAGGGGATTGGGCTCCCAGTCTGGATTTCCTCCCTTTCCTGCTTCCTACAATCAGGCTCCAAACTCGCTGCAGTTTACGTCAAACTATAAACAGAAATTATGAAAGTTAGGCAAATTATTCCCTCTGCTCTTTTATTGTAGGAAGAGAAACTGAGGTGTTAGACTATGACTTGCTCAGTATTAAACAAGAAATATTAGATGAAATGGGGTATTGGCTTTTTTTTTTTGCATTCTTGGGCACTGTGAGATGCAGCAGTATGAAAAGAGATCCCTCTTTCTTCAGTTAAAAGGAAGGATAGAACTATGCTTTTGCTATCCTGGTAAGTGGTTTTTTGTTTAATTTTACATTGTTTTTTACTTTCTTGCAAAAATATGTACATCAGATGTTTCAGGAATGTCACAGCTTTGCCTCCCCTAGTTTTGCTGGTGGAACTTTTGTGGGGCTGGAAAATAGGTGGAAGGAGCTTTCCCAGCTCATGACTTCAGATTCGCACAGCTTTAACTTCCTTCAAACTCCCCTTACAACATATTAACTGAGTTTAAGATGGCATCTTCTGGGTTGGAGAAAGACTGTGTTCCTGGCTGCTACTGCATCTGCCATTGCTTTAGATGAATGTCTTTGATGTTTTTTCAGCAGAGGTGTTATGGTCAAAGCCTCAAAGATGTGTTCTGGTAAGATTCTCTTCCCTAGCTGCCTGCCTCCGTGGCCTGATCTCCTCATTTTGTTTTAGTCTGAGTTGGCCTATTACCCAATCTGCTAATTGCTCACGTGCTGCTATCTCTCCCTTTTGGCATAAACTGCTGCCATTCCTAACTTGACCATGCAGTTTGATAGGGTCAGATAGGAGGATAAGCAACTCTTGGATGGAGCAGGGACAGCAACAGGCATATTGCATCCCAGTATGGGACCTTAGGACCCATGTTACCAAGTGCTGGGAGCAGCTGCAAGCTGAAAGAGAAGTTGCTGCTGCCCTCCAGCAGCCTGTGGGCAGACTCACCTCCTCCACATGGCTTGGTGCTGGCACTGGAGTGAGGGACAAGTCCTCTCAGCAGCTGCTCCCTGATCCTGCTAGGGCAGGAAGGGCAGGGAAGCCAATTGCCCTGGTGCCATGGAGGCCGCTGCAGGACAGCCTGGCTCTCTCTGCAGGCACACAAGCCAGTTTTGTATATGGCCCCCAAGCTGATTGGGGTTTGGGATGGCAGATGTACACCACTGTTCCCACTGCCTGCCTCAAGTACAACTGCTTCATGTGCCCTTTCTCTGCCTCTAATTAACCCCAGTTACTGTGGTGCCGGGACTGCTGGGTAATTTCCACGATGCAGGAGGTCAGACCCATCAAAAGTAAAGTCCAAACACTGTCTTCAACAAAGAAATCTTTCTTCCAGTTATTTATCTGGTGTTGGGCAATTTCTTTAAGCAGATGCAAAACAAACCCCTTATTCAGTTGGTGTTCACACAAAGTTTTTCCATTAATGATCTACAGCAGCCTAGATTTGGGTTCCAGTTTATTACAGATCTATCACCAAAGACCAACTTCTGCTTTTCCTGCCTTCAAGGAAGTTGAGATTTTTCTAGGTTTTAAATGCTGCCTAAAATGAGCCCTCTTTAAAATACATGTTCTCTGTATGTTAAACCAGAAGCAAGGGAGAGAACAAAATCTTTCCCTATTTTAGGTGATCTTCAATGTCACACTATAAGCCTTTTGTAACTCCTTGAATTTTCTAACTGCTTTCTGAGCTAACTTGAATATCGCTGACTTTAGAAACAAACTAAATCAAAACACTCGGCCTTTTCCCTTGCAGGGGATGTTGGCAAAAGTAACCAACAGGACCTAAACCAATTCTTGAATATTTCATCCTGGTATTTGAGCTGGGCAGGGGTCCACAGGCACCGAGAAGAAATCTCAGCTGCTGCTGTAGCACCTACAGCAAGGTAGATAAATTAGTACATGGCAACGGGGAAACCTGGAAGTCACTCATCTCTGAAATGCAATGAAACTATTAAGTGTAACATCCATTTGCTAAGTGCTTGCTTGTGATTTATGGCTACTGCTCTGAGACTTGCAAAAATCCTTTAAAGGGGATGCCAGGTGGACCCTTGTGATTTCCACCTCTATACAAGGCCATCTAGCAATCCTTCTTCTTAGTGTCAAATCAGTGTCAACACAAGGGAAAATGGACACTTAAATGAAAATTCTTGACTTATGCCGTTTGTTTTTACCCCTGCGAGGGATGCGGGGGCAGTATCTGGCCTGTGAGAGGTGCGGGATGTTTCAGTGTGAGCCAGGTGCTGCTCAGCCCTCTGTACCCTGCCCCGGCACTACACCAGCCCCATGTCACCGGGCAGTTTCTGCCTCGTTCCTGGTGGTAATGCGTTTATAGGAGCAGGTGGCATGTTTAACACGGGGGGGAAGGCAACAAAAGACTGTTGTTGAATGCATTTTTCTTTGAAAACTAGTGTTCTGTAGAAGAGTGACTTTATAAAATGTTTGTTTTAGTGGGAGGAGAAAGGCAAAGCCGAACCTCCATTCGGGAAGAAAACAACCACCCTTTTTCCTGGAGACAGAAAAAGGGGCGGGCGTCCCCGCTCTTAACTTCCAAATCCACTACGAAACGTTGCTTTTTTGAACACGCAGAGAGAGCCATCTTCTCCAGCCTTCCCGGCTGGTTCTGGAGTAATCGCTCCAGAAGGAAAGAGTTAACAAGATAAAGAAGGAAGCCCCGGAGCCCCGCCCGCTCCCCGCGCGGCCAGGTGTTCCCACGCGTGGGACGCGCCGCGGCGGGACGGTGCGCCCCCGCCCGCTCCCGGGATGCGGTGCGAGCCGGGATCCTCCATCCCAGCTCCCTCCCTGGCGGCGGCGTGAGGAGGAGGAGGAGGAGG